>NW_021038195.1:0-15210 GCF_004153795.1 Camellia sinensis | reverse complement strand
TTAATTATGTAAATTTAGCAATAATATAATTCAACGTTCTTACAAAAAGAAAAGGAAGACAAAAAAACACACGAGTACAGCACAACATTACTATCCAATCACAGTGGAACAATCTAACAAAAGTAAGGCATTCATATTCCTCACAGAAAAGGTTTATGTATTACATGGGAATTCTTGTCCACGTTAAAACACCATCCCCTATTAATGTTCATACATACGAATTACTACCAAAACATGATCAAGATGTCAAACTAGTTATTCATACAATTTGATGTAGTGCCTGCCTTTACCAAAATCAAAAAACAATTGTAATCTGGACAGCATTTCAAAAGTATTCCTGATAAATATGTTTGTCTAAGAAACACACAGCTGATTGGGAATGAAGCAAGTCACACAATAATTAAATGCAACAGTCCAATGCCATTTAAATTTGAAATTATGAATTTACAAAAATAATTATTGACCACGAAATTGATGATACTGTGTACTGTGTCAGATGAAAGTCAATGCATATTGATTAATAAAATATCAATTTATAAGTTGCAAACCAATGTATACAATAAATAAATTGATCAATTATAAGTGCAAATGAGGCAGAATAGTCACTAATTGACAAACTTTCAATGGTATTTATACCAAATAGAATATAGAATATAGAAATATAAAACAAAGTTTAAGATACAAAACAACCCTTGATAAATAATAATAAAAAATTCCAATGGCACATGTTTCCAGTCAAGCATGCCCTTCTTCTGTTCACATCCTCCAAAGATATGCATTTTCTCAAGTGCCTCAAGTTCTATTAATTCTTGGTAACTGATACCTTTAAAATAAGAACAAGCAAATGATTTTTTTTTTTTTTTTTTGGTGTGTGTGGTGTGCTCCTTGTGTGTGAACCTTTCAACTATGAAGCATGACACTTTTAAATAGGTTCGGCATTAGCGGACCCAGATATAAATATAAGTTTCTGGAGAGGCCGTGACATTAGCCGCTCGCCAAGCGCCTAGCGAGGCGAGTGCGACGATGTAAGCCTTCATAACTCACTGTAGGCGAGGCGAAATGGTGAGGCAAAGTCAAAGCGGCATGAGGCGAGGCTTAGAAGCGATGAAAGCGAGAGGCGATTCAAAAGCACGCTTCAGCAATTTCGGTCTGATTTCAGTTTCGACAAGATCTGCGCCCTTTCAGTTTAGATGACTTTTGTGCTCATTTGTCGACATTAGCGAGCACTTTATATTGTTCTTCTACCAAATATGAAAGTCGAAGACAGCCTAAGTCACTTCTCTCAGTCGACATTTGCTTCGAACGACCTGACTGACTACCTGCGGCTGCTTCTTCCTTCCTTCGGACATCAAAGGTGAGTACCTTCCTGTCTTCTTCCTTTTCTCTTCCTTCTTCCTTTCTCTCTCCTGCTGCTGTGCTGCTGCGCGCGTCTCGTTTCTTTTCTTCTTCCGTCGCTTTCTTCTTTCTTCATCTTGTTTTTTTCGACTCTGATTTGAAAAATTATACTCTGTAGGCAACCCTTTTTTTATTTTTAAATTATTTATTTATTTTATTTTTTAATTTTTTTACTTTCTGTGCTTTTGAAAATATACGTTTATTCTTCCTTCCTTTCTCTCTCTCTCTCTCTCTCCTGGCTCTGTTAATTATTTTGTTAACTCTACTCTGTTAATTTTTTCTCTCCTTGTCTTCTTTCTTTTTTAATTATTTTTTTGTGTTATTTTTACAATTATTTTTCTGTGTTAATTATATAATTATTTTGCTGAAAAAATTTCAATTATTTAACTGAAAAATTTCAATTATTTAATGAAAATATTTCAATTAATTTTGCTGAAAATTTTTAATTATATTGCTGAAAAATTTCAATTATTTAATGAAAAAATTTCAATTAATTTTGCCGAATTTTTTTAATTATTTTGCTGAAAAATTTTGAATTATTTAATGAAAAATTTCAATTATTTAGTTATTGGAATGATAAATGCATGAGTAGGTTCTTGAAAATATTTAATTTTTGTCTATACTATTTATTTTAAAAAAATATCGTTTGTGGTCGCCTCGATTCGATGAAAGCCCTTCGCCTCGCCTTGTCGCCTCGCGCTAGGCGTCTCAAGCTCGCTTTCGCCTTAAAAACACTGCGTAGCGGATCAAACACGGCGGTTAGACATACAAGACAAGTAGTGTGCGTGTCACTTTATTTAATTAATTTGTTTGAATGTTTATTTACTTTTTACCTAGATTTAAATAATTAATAAATTATCAATAAAAATGACATAATCGATAAGAGTTAAGTTTAGGATATTTTCTTTAAAATATTGAAATAGTGTTTGTTTCTGTTAATTTTGATTATTTGTAGATGTAATATAATATACATAGTAACAATATAGCAATTTCAGTTGACTTAGAAATCCTGAAAATATGGCACCTGAAATGAGAATAATGAAAGGCGAAATAGTCATCTAAACATCCAAATCTTTCTGATTAGGGATGGGAACATCTAATCCCTAGAAATAAATTTAATCCAACCAATGCAAGCTCATTTACCATTCTTCATTCGGCCAAACTGAAAATGATATTGAACTGACAGTAGACTTGAAACTCTAATTCGTTAAACAAGAAAAATCATCAAATATAGGCTAAAAGGAATGATCTTCAATCAATTGCAAATCGAAAACTACATAAAACCCTAACGGGTTAATTACTAGCAATTTTGATCGTCAATTGTGTTTACAAGCCCTAAGAAAGTAAAACAGGCAGATCTGAGATTATAACGAGCATGAACCAACAATCAAAATCAAATACGAATAAAAAATGGAAATCATATGATATAGGGTTTCGTCAATGACGATGTGTGAGGAAGGAGAAGAGAGACAGAGAGAGAGAGAGAGTAGTGGAAGGTGCCGTTACCACATGATAGCACACATGCCCTTTCCAGTTAGGGTGTGCCAGCGCTTTGGATGATGCAAGGTTACTCCCTTGTAGGTTGTGCTGTGTCCATCTCCTCCATGCCCTCCTCCCATCTCTCTCTCTCTCTCTCTACTCTCTCTCCTCCCACACTTCTCTGCGATGCGAGTTCCAAACCAGAGACAATTAGAGGTGGCGTTAGAGTTCGGATGCCATGGCGGGCCTAGCCCATTCTCTTTAGTATGGCCCAGGTTTAATAATGGGCTGGCCCTTAATACGTAGTTGGCCTTCATGAGCCTATTTATGAGCCTGGCCTAAAGCCCTCTTCGAACACTGAACTGACCTAAATAAAACTCGACTCCAGTCCCATCTGAAAGCCCTATACTAAGGCCCTGGTTTGGCAATATCTATTTTAGCTAAACTCATATGAAAAAGTCACTCTACAAAGTCAAATATTCATTCTTATTTATTTTACTTTCTGCATATGTTTTTGTTAAAAAAAATTTACAAAAATTAATTTTTTCACCACATATTTTAGACAAAAAGATCATTAAAAATGTTACTTTCCAAATGATACCCAAATAATAAATTTTTTCTTTCTTTTTGGGTTTTAGACAAAAAAATCACTAAAAATGTTACTTTCCAAACGATACCCAAATAATAAAATTTTTCTTTCTTTTTGAGTACTTATATATATATATATATACTATACTATACAAAATATAAACTACTTAAACTTGGCTTGTGATATGCTTGATTCATACTCATTTGAGATTTTTATATTTATATAAACCAAATTTATATATATATATTTATCATCTTGGGATTTTTTTTTCAATTATTATTTTTTTTAAGTTAATCAAGACTAAAATTCACTAAAATATGTTTTTTTTTTTCAAAAGTTACTAAAATCAAATAAACATGAAAAACAAAAAACTAAAAAATAATTTGTATTTGAAAACCAAATAAAATTATAATCTCCCAAAATGCAAACATAAAAATATCAAGACCCCTGTACACTGTTAACCAATAAGTGAGTCCCACTTGAATTTGTTCATGAACCACTTCAAAACTTCTCCATTAATACATCAAAAAATTATCAATAACTATAGAAAAAATACATCATAATAAGGGAAAATTACCAGAAAATCCTATTTTAGATTTTTTTATACCAATCAATCCATGTTTTTTATTTTTATTTTATTAAATCCCAAAGTTTATACTTTTAGACTCGGAGGTCCTATTTTCAGTTTTATTATGTATATTTTTTACCACTTTACCCTTATATATATAGGTGCTTGTTTGAATATAATTTTTGGGAAGTCAGCGATCTGCGTTTGGATTCCGGATTCTTTGCAATTTCTGATTTCTCCTTGCCATTTTCGATTTTCAATTTCGTAGTTTCTGAAGCTATAGATTGGGTGCGATTTTGCGATTATTGAAGCTCTAGGTTTTGTGCGATTCGCAATTTGTGGTTTGTCTTTACGATTTTCGATTTGCGATTTTGTCCGATATTCTGGAGAAGTTTAGTTTTTGTTTGAGATTGGTGTTTTGATTTGTTCTGTTCTTCATTATTGTTCGTCATCAATTTTGTTCTTCATTGTTCTGTTCTGTCATGCTTCTTCGTTTATCATCAATTTTGTTCTTCGTTGTTCTTTGTCGTTCTTCATCATTTATCATCAATTGATTACGGTGATGTTTATGTCATGCGATTAGTGATTGATTCGTTGTTGTGATGAAATCATTGTGTTCATGTGAAATTTTGAATGATGAAGTTTTGTTGCATCAGTGTTTGAACAAACTGTTGTTAAGCATTTAGTGAACTGGAAGTTCACGCTATCAGTATATGAATTTTATAATTAAAATTGTATGTATGTGTGTATACTGTGAGTTGAAAATTTGTTGTATGTGGTGTGTATGATGATAAATGTAGAGCTTATGATTGTTTGTTGAGGAGGTAGAGTTTTTTTTTTATGATGTGAATATCTGAACTATTTAAAAATCCTGATACATTTCATTGTGTTAGCAAATCTTCACACATATGAATGTGATTGAATATTCAAATTATTTTATGTAATATTGATTTTTTTTGCAGTGTGATACGAGACAAATGAATTTTTTGATGTTGTTGTTGTGCTGCTATGGGTCAAACATATCTGTGATAAATGTGGTACAATCATTTTCCTTTGACGAGTTAGTGAAATGTGTGTGCAACAAATGGTGTGATTTGTCTGTTGATTCAATCATTATGTTTAACCGACTGCCGGGGTATACAAATTGTCATTTGGATAAGAATGAGGAATTGCAAAACATGTTATTGCTTGGTAAATCAATTGGAGTTGAACGAATTGATATTGTTGTTGAGCAAAAATTGGGCACTAATAGACATAGTAGTTTAGTAAATCCATGCATTAAAGATGAGGATCAAATAAATTTGCTTCGTAGATATTGTGCACACAGTGAGAAGGTTTTGTTGTCTTCAGTTTGGGCAAATGGTATTACGCATGTTGGTCAATGTTTCACAGAAGGAGCATTTGAGTTTCGTACTATTTTATGCTTATGCAATGCAATGTGGGTTTAAATTCAAATATTTGAAGAATGATTCACAACGAATTACTGCTGTATGCTCACATAGAGATGATAGAGGATGTTTGTGGTCTGTGTATGGTAGAGTCCAAAGAGCAAACCAATTTTTCTACCTTAAGAGATGGACTAAGATACATAGTTATGGTGCTGATGTTCGTACTTTAAAAAATCCAAGGCTCAGCTTTGATTTGGTGTCAAATGTTGTATTTGAGCGTGTTAGGGACAGACCACTAACGCGTCCCACTGATGTGGCATATAGTTTCAAGGCAGACTATGGACTTGATATCAGCTACCATGTAGCATGGTTAGGTATTGAGAAAGCGAGAGAGGCTATGCATGGTGATTACTTAACATCGTTTGACCAACTGAGATGGTATGGTGATGCTGTTCAGCATTATAATCCTGGAAGTCATATCAATATTGACTATGATTTGAAGACTAGTCAGTTTAAAAGATTTTTTATAGCATTTGTTGCGTGCATAAATGGCTTCAAATATTGTCACCCTTTGCTTTTTCTTGCTGGAACATTTCTAAAAGGGAGATACAAAGGGCAGTTGCTTGCAGCGACATCTAAAGACGGTAACCAAGGTTTGTTTAGTTTTTTGATGTGAAGTTTTACATTTGTTTACTTTTTGTGTGTGAGTTGTGACTGTTAATATTGGTTTTGTTTTTAGGATTGTTTCCAGTAGCCTTTGCAATTGTTGATTCGGAGAGTGAATCGAATTGGTCATGGTTTCTATATGAATTGTCAAAAGTAATTGCTGATGATAGACGCATGACATTTGTATCCGATCGTAATCTAGGGCTTTTGGAAGCAATGCCAAAGGCATTCCCATCAGCATATCATGGATGGTGTTTACAACACCTAAAGAATAATTTTAGGGACAAGTTGAAAGGTATGGAGAATGGTTTCAAGGAACACTTAGTACGAAAGTTGGGTGATTGTGCATATGAACCTACTGTGACAGGTTTTCATGCATTACTAGAAGAGTTGAAGAGTGAGGGGAAGCAACGAGCATATAATTTCTTGTCAGGGTTAGAACCAGAACATTGGGCAAATGCTTACTTTAGGTAAATTGTGTACAATTGTGTGTTTCATGGAATATAATGATGGTTATATGTATATTGTTTATATTTTTGTGTTGTTACAACAATGTGAAATGTCACATCAATGTGAAATGTCACATATGGTATTAAATTGTGACAATTTTTGCTGTTATGTGTTAGAGGACAATGATATGACGAGATGACATCCAATGCTGCTGAATCATTCAACAATTGGATTAAAGAAGCACGAAATCTTCCAATAACAAAATTGGTTGATACTATCCGGTATCAAATAATGTGTCAAATGTCAGAGCGAAGGGATATTGCAAACAAGTGGAATGGAATTATTTGCCTTACCTTTGAGACTAACTTCCAAAATTCATTTAATTCTAGTACGTCATGGAATGTGAGTAAAGCTAATGATGATGTGTTCGAGGTGCATTCATTTCCATCAGTTACGGTTGATGTTGGATGCTGTGTTTGTTCTTCCTACCAGTGGCAAGTCAATGGATTTCCTTGTGAACATGTTGTTGCAGCTATCCAAAGGTGTGCATATAATCTTAATGATTATGTTGAAAAATATTTTCATGTAGAGAATTATAGGGAAGCATATGCAGCGGCTATTTTCCCAATACCATCTGTGGAGAAACCAGATTTTTGCTCTAGCGATTTCATCATATTACCTCTAATTGTAAAATGCCCAGCTGGTAGGCCGAGAAAGAGTAGGATACCATCTCGAGGGGAAAAATTAAGTCAAATCAGGTGTGGCAGATGTGGAAAGATGGGTAGGCACAATCGGAAGTCGTGTAAAGAACCAATACAGAGTTATATTGGTTGATGGGTTGGTGGACATTGTGAATTTCACATTCAGTTTTGAACATTTACAGTGTTTTTTTTTTTTTTTAGATAAATAAGATACCATTGTGAATGTTACATACATTTGCATTGGATACACATTTTATTAGTTGATACATTGGTGTACTTGTTTTGTATTTCGATACAATTTTTTAATAAGAAAGGATTCATTAATTCTATGCAATTTGTCATTTTGTAGTTTTTCACATTGTGAATGATCACATTTTGTAGTTTTTTTTTTTTTTCATTTTGTATATTTATGAAATAGTTTGTTTATCAGTTTTATCAAAACAAAATATTATCTTGTTACATATATACACAATATGTGTTCATGGATGGAATATGATATATGTTTTTGAACAGATTTGAGGTGTGGTAGATGGAAAAAGATGGGCAGCCACAATTAAAGTTGTTAAAGATAAAATAATAGAGTTCATGTGAATATCATGTTGAGTTGTGAGTTTGGTTCATGTGTTGGATATTGTTGTGAATATTATGTTGAGTTGTGAGTATTTATAGTGTAGAATTTATTTTAGATAAATAATATAGTGCTGTGAATGTTACATACATTTGCATTAGTAAACAATTTAGTAGTTCATGTATGAGTGTACTTGTTGGTGCAAGCTTCTTAATGTGAATTTTCATATTTTGATACAATGTGTCAATAAAAAGTTGATTTGTTCTATGAAATTTATAATTTTGAAGTTTCTTTACATTTTTTTTTTTTGAAATAGTTTGTTTTGATTTTTTTGCAAAATAAAATGTAGAAAAGTTACATATATCCCCAATATGTGTTGACAGGGTGAGCATATGATATACATATGTAAACTTTCACATTGTGTTGTGCTTAACAAACACATATAATGACTAATAATGCTCATACACCATGAATAAGACCAAGAAAGAACATTGATATTAAAAGTACATTTCTTGGTAGACAAAATGTATATAGCTATTCATATCAACATCTTTGTGGAATGATTGTTTGCTAACTAACAATACCCAAGTTCACATGTTAGTGAGTGGTATATTATATACAAAACATATTGTACTTGGACAAAAGCTGATGTTAACATTGTTTCATCAATACATCAAAAGAAAATGGTAAGGTGTGAAAATATGAAGTCTAGTTCTGAGATGCATCCTCGTTGGTGTCAACAACAAAACTTGGATGGTTTGTTCTTTCAGGATCATTCAGAAATGCTTCAACTAATAGAGCTCTCATAGCAAGCCAAGCTTCCTTGTCCAGAACAGGTTCAATTGGTTCATGAAGGGCATGTTGCCTCATTATGTAGCAAAGTGTAACTCCGCAATTAAGACTGTAGGAGAAAAAAAAAAAAAAGGAAGAAAGAATCAATATTTTGTTATATTTACATTGGTTGTAGCTACTATGTCAATGAGAATATTAATTGTAAATACTCACAAATTTGGGTCTTGTTGAGGGCATGCATCAACTGATTGCAATGGCTTGACATAATCTGAGGGTGTTAATGTATCTGCCATATCCGATGTGGAGAGTAATTTCTGAATATGTGGTTCGATATATGTTTTCTGCGATTGTGAATATGATTAGATGTGTAGAATAGATAATATTTTAACTACGTTGATATGTAACTCAAGATGTACATTTTTTTATATTATTTAATGAAATATTGAAATTACCACTATGTTTGCTTGAGCTAGGTGTCTGTCTTCAAAACCATCTCTGGGCCTCATTGAATTGTAGTGCTTCCACACTCCATCATCCATGTCGCTCACTACTATGGTCCAATGATACTTAAAGTGGAGTGGAAAGTGCAGATATCGGTACTGATTTGCTTGCTTGATGTGAGGATCAATGAATTTGGTTTGGAGTTCTGCTTTTTCATCTTTAATCATGCTTTGTAAACATTGATAGCACTTTGTTAGTAATTAGTTTTATAAATAAGGGATCAAATTTGTTTTTAATTCAGGATAAAAAAAAATAAAATAACAAATTATACCAAACACAAGCTGTTGAAAGAGAATGATTTGTCAAATTGTTGTGAATCTGTCGTCATTGATTCCTGCTTTCTTCTTAAAATTTATGCATATGCATCTATTACCTGTATATATTCAATGTTAATGTGATTATGATGTGAATGTTAATATATATAACCTTTAATGGACAATGTACAAAGCACCATACATTGTTTGTTATGGACTTGTCTCGAATTATTGACTCAAGATCGTCATAGAAAACATAAGTCTCCTTGGTGGTTCCTCACCAAACAGTTAACCTACATTTAGAGTTTAGATATAATAAGACAAGGATGGTATGTAAAGACATAGAAGTTGTTTGAAATATGCTTACCTGTAACCTCCATTTTTGTGCATATTCATTATCTTTTGCTTGTCCTGTTCAGATATAATCTTCCAAACCTCATATTTGTTGGACAGCCTAAGCTTATTATGTTTAGGACGCTTGAAGTCTCGAAGCTTGTGCAAATAGCCTTCAAAATCTGGATCTACAATTTCACATTGCTTCTCAATGTCATTTTGTTCCAAATTTTCCAACTTCCTTTTCTGTTTGTCACCATTTTTGTCTTGATATTCAAAATCAGGCAACTTCAATTCTTTCATTTTTTTGATTTTGATGTGCTTCACCAAAGATGTAGGAGTTTTTTGTGTCTTCTTCTTCAAATTTTGCTTCAGTTCCACATCCAAAGTCTCCTGGTTTATTTGTTGTGTGACAGCATGTACTGCATCATCATCAATTTTATCTTCTAACATAGTTTTCTCAAGTTGGAGTATAGTCTTCTCAATTTGGAGGTCAATTATGGAGTTGCTTTGCCTTTCTATCTTTGCATTCTTATTATCAATTGTATGTTTGACAGTTGTCACGACCCAAACCCGGCCCTATGGGTTTAGCACCGTAACCGGCCAGTAATCCGAGATTACCGAAGGCCTGCTTAACAGTAATAAAAACAGAAATAAAAATGACTATTTTTATCAACTTCTAAAATATCATCCATTTCAACTTAAAAAGACTCGCTCTCGCAAGAGCTTATTTTCTTTAAAGATATACTATAAGCAAATGGGTGAGAATTTGCATGTGACAGAAGACAAAAGATGGTTAAAACAATCTTGATGGTTGTTTTTTGTTGCAGGGAAGGGAATTGATGAAGTATGAGGTCATGAGCTTCAAACACTTGGAAACAGTCGTAAACATGCGGCGCTTAACGCTTCCTCTAACCGGAGGGACTATAACTTTGTTCTTTCCTGTTGTTAAATTTGCCATCTTTGGCAGCTTCTCCACCTCAATCTTCTTTCCCCTTGAACATCTTATATGTGTATATATATATATATATGGACTCTCTATGTTTTTATGATGTGTATAGGGAGAGGGAGAGGGAGAGGGAGAGAGAGAGATGACGTAGATGAGAAGGGTTTTGTGTGAAGGAGTGAGCAAGAAGGGGTATATATAGGGAAACAAAAGGGCTTTCAAATACAATTTGAATCCTGCACAAGGAATCTCTCTCTAGCTCATGTTTTTACGAGGAAAAGAGAGAGAAAATGAGAATGTAGAGAGAGAAAGAGAGAGAGAGAGAACAAGAGTTGGAGAGAGAAGAGAGGAGAGTTATGAGGAAAAGAGAGAGAAACTGAGAGTTGGGGAGAGAGAGAAAACGACAGTTGGAGTGAGAAAGAGAGGAGGTTTGTTTGAGAGAGAGAGAGAGAGGAAAGAGAAAATGAGAGGTGTTAGAGCATCTCCAATCCAATCCTCTCACCAAGAGGATGAAAATAATTTTTTTTATTCAAAAAGTGAATATAGAGTACATCACTATTCATTCCAACTCCAACCATAAACCTTCATTTTCTTCTCTAATTGTTGATGCCGTGAAAACATGGTTTAGAATTATTCTGCATTGCTGAAGAAAGTGGCAGGGGAGACATGAATGTTGATGCTGTGATGAAGGTTTATGGTAGACTTGGATTATTCGGCATCAATAATCTGTAAATCACTTCTGCAGAATCCAATGCAAAATCATTTTATTCGGCACCCATTTTCTGAAACAATCTGTAAATCCAATGCAAAATCCAATGCAGAATAATCTGTAAATAATTCAGAAATGATTTGCAGAATAATAATCTATAAATAATGTAAATCACTTCTGAATCATTTCAGAAACAATCTGTATTTTATTCGGCAATAATCCAATGCATTTTATTCGGCATCAACATTCTAGAATTATTCTGCATTTTCTTCTCTAATTTTCAACAATCTGTAAATATTTCCCTCCAAAATTAACCATCAATTTTCCCTCCATTAATTTTCCCTCCATCTATTTTCCTTACCATCTATTATTTTATAAAAAAGCCAAACCCTCATACAACAAAAACAAATGACTGTAGAGCTTCTGAAACAGAAATGGATGTTGAGTATATTCATGAAGAAATGGATGCAGAGCATATTTATTTACCACCATTCCTTGATTATGAAGAAGAAATGGCGGCATGGGAAGAGGAAGAAAATATATTACTTCATTTATATGCTTCCAACAACATCATCATAGCTCAATATCTTCAAGAAGATGATCAATTAGTACATAAAGGTTCAGTTTATGGACATATAGTGAGAGATCGTAAAAGGGAAGAAGGTCATGCTCAATTATGGAATGATTACTTCTCAGAGAACCCGACCTATGAGGAAAATTTATTTCGTAGGAGATTTCGAATGCGTAGAAGTTTATATTTACAGATTGTTGATGCCGTGAAAGCTCACGATGATTTCTTTGTGCAGAAGAAGGATGGTCTTGGTAGACTTGGATTGTCTACTTTGCAAAAAGTAACAAGTGCATTTCGAATGTTGGCATATGGAACGGCGGCCGATTCTACGGATGAATATATACGAATTGGTGAGTCTACTGCCATTCTATGTATTAAAAAGTTTTGTCGGGCAATCGTTGAGATATTTGGAAAAAAATACCTTAGATCACCTAATTCCAATGACATTGCAAGTTTGTTAAAAAAAGGTGAAGAACGGGGCTTCCCAGGGATGCTTGGGAGCCTTGATTGTATGCATTGGTCTTGGAAAAATTGCCCAACAGCTTGGGCAGGACAATACTCTGGACGTGGTGGATCCCCAACTATCATTCTTGAGGCAGTGGCATCTCACGACCTATGGATTTGGCATGCATATTTTGGCTTACCGGGCTCCAACAACGACATTAATGTCTTGCAATCATCGAATTTGTTTGCGAATCTCACCCAAGGTATAGGTCTTCCTGCTCATTATACTATCCATGGCATAGAGTTTAATGTTGGCTATTATCTAGCAGATGGTATATATCCGAAGTGGTCAACTCTCGTACAAACTATTTCTAAACCTCAAGATCCGAAGAAACAACACTTTGCAATGATGCAAGAAGCATGTCGAAAAGACGTTGAACGAGCATTCGGAGTACTTCAATCACGATTTGCTATAGTCAAGGGACCAGCTCGTTTTTGGAATAAGTGTGTGTTACATGATATCATGTCTGCGTGCATCATAATGCATAACATGATTGTTGAGGATGAGGGTGGTGAACATGCAAGTGTTATTAATTCTGGTACTCCAGCTACCATCCCCAATGTTGAGATGGTGGTAGATGAAACAGAACAATTTCAACAGTTTCTTGCCCGACATAAAAAAATAAAAGACAAAGAGGCTCACTATGTTTTGAGAAATGCATTGGTTGAGCATTTGTGGGAAAGACATGGTAATTGCCACATTTAGAAGACATGGTTATTGATGTGAATGCTCCATTTATTGTTTTTGCACTTGGAGCTTTTTGAGTTTACATGTACTGGAGCTTTGTTTTTTACTCAAGCCACTGCTCTCTCATTTTCCCAACATATATCAGTGGCTACAATTCTCTGTATTGCTGTTAGTTTTGTCTTTAGTAATGGGATGTAAATTGGAAGATACTAGGAGAGGTTGGGTTGGTAGTTATATTTATAAATGTAACGATTTATTAATTTAGTAGTTTATTAATTTAACAGTTTATTAGCAGTTTGTTAATTTAACAGTTTATATACGAATTGGTAGTTATATTTTTTAGTTTACATGTAACAGTTTATTAATTTAGCAATGGGATGTTTTGTCTTTTCCCAACATGATAGTTATATTTATAAAATATGTCCTAGCACTAGTAATCTGGTAAGACATCACCACCTTCATATTGCCTAAAGCTACTAAAATCACCATGGCTAAAAGAAACAGAGTTGTTGGCTACTTGATCATTTTGTTCTAAAATTTCTAATTTTTTCCTTCGAAAATACTCACGATCAATTGGGTCTGCAATGCTTTTCAAGTCCATCTTCATGATTTCTTTCTCTTGATGTTCACGTTGAAGTTTTAATTTTTTACTTTCATTTTCAGCTTGTAACATCATGAGTTGGACACGCGCTGCAGAATCATTTTCCATTTTAGCAAATCGTTCTTCTCTTTGCTTTTGCCCTCTTTTCAAATTTATCATGATTTCTTGGTTTCCTTCAACAATGGATTCAAGGAGATGACTCTTATCAGCTATTTGCATCCTTCTTAACTTCTCTTTCTTCCTCCCTATAGGACGACCCGATGAATCGACGTGATGATCCACCTCTGCTACAGTCTCTTCATTTGCATCCAAATCAATGGATGATGGTGCTACTAAGGATGCAGATACAGGGGATCCATTTTGAAATCCTTCAAAGCAATCATACCCTTGTTTGGGATTTTCTTTGGGGGTATTGTCAAGCCATTTCTCAGCCTCCTTAAGAATGGGCCATACATGATCATATTGGAATCCTTTCCTCTCTTCAGGGTCTTGTGCAAATAGGATTTTGGCCTGATCCATCTACAAAATGAGAATTAAAAAAATAAAAAGAAAAAAATGTTTATAGTAGTAACAACATTTTGTAAGATATAGGAACTTCTTGTTGGGCATTTTTTTTTTTTTTAAAACATTAACTCATATACATAATACATGACAAAATTGTGTAAGAAGTCTTACATAATCTATCTCAGAAGCACCACTGGGATTAAGGCGTTCAACTGATCGAACACATCCCCGGAACTTGTTAATGGCCTTCATTATTAAAGCCATGCGACATTGGAGGGATTTTGTTGTTCGAGAGCCACTGTTGTAGCTTGGCAAGAGCTCATGATACTTGGCACTAATACGCTCCCATAACTTCTCTTTCTTTTGATTAGTACCCCTTACAGGATCTTGAGAAATTTCAAGCCATGCATTACATAGATTTTTATCCTCTTCTATTAAGAATGCCCGACCACGTTGAATTGATTTTCCACCCAATTCCACACTTGCAGACATTTCTATAGAAAGTATATATGGAAATATGATTGTAGCTTTGATAGGAAAAGACTTGTGCTTTTAGAAAAGGAAGATATCTGTATATATAGACTATTTCTTGCGTTGAGGACTTGAATTCGACATTTAAAATGCTGATACTTTTCATCTACCAGTTGGTGGGAGAAGTTAATAAGGATTCTTTGACAGAAGTCAATCACGGTTGGTAGGAGAAGTTAAGAAGCATGGTTGGTAGGATACTTTGAGGCTTTATCTTGAAAATGTATGGTTTCGTGGAACATTGTTTTTGTTCATTAACTTCATCTACCAGTTTTTGTTCATTAACTTCATGGAACACTGTTTTTGTTCATAGAACACTGTTTTAACATCCCAATCTACATCCCATTGCTGTTTTAAAGAAAATATTTAATTTAATACAATTCTGTATATATCAGTAGTATCTACATCCCATTTTGGTAGTATCAATTATTTTAACATCCCAATCTACATCCCATTGCTAAATATTTAAAACAGT
>NW_021038180.1:0-12710 GCF_004153795.1 Camellia sinensis | reverse complement strand
AGTGCTATTAGTGGTGATATTTTTAGTGGGATGAATCATTGTTGTTTTGTTTTTTTAGTTTGGTTGTTGATTGTTGGGAGAGAGAGAGAGAGGAAAAGGAAGTTTGAATCATATGCATTGTTATTTACTATCTCAGATTTATTTTGCTCTTCCTGACTTCACCCAATGTTTTTTCCTGAAGCAAAAAAATAAAAAATAAAAAAAAATTTGTGTTGTGTTTTTTTCTTAGTTCATTTTAAACATTAATTAGATTGACCCACTTCTCTCTCTCTCTATCTCTATCTCTCTCTCTCTCTCTCTATCAAATGGGGGATAAAGAAAAATGGATTTCATGTTAAGAATCGTTTTTATTTCATCACTGTCAAATGGGTTGAGGCTCTCTTTAATTGTCAATGGTCACATTTTGTTCTTTTTCAAATTTTTGTTTGATTTCTGATTGTGTTTTGATCTCTGTTTTTTGTCTTCCAGATTGCTGTTTCTCGATCTGGTTAGTACCTTAATCTCTGTTTTTTTTTTATTTTCTTTCTCATTTTTTTTTTGGTGTAATTATCTCAAACTTGTGAGAATTTAGTGTATTTTTTTTTATACTTCCGGTGGTCAGTGTAGTTTATCAATTTTTTATTTTTGATAATGCTATCCAATTTTGAGGAGCTTCATAGGAGTAGTTTTCTCCTTTTATACTATAATTTACATACAATCTAATTTGTTCATTTAATTCTTTTGACGTTGTTCATACCAGGATTTTAAATGACATTAACCATCTTTTTTGAGTTTAGATTCAATACCAATTGTCCAAAGAACTTTCTCTGATAGAATGATTATTTATGAGCCAGATTGAAATCTTTCTCCAAATTTTGAAGTGCTGATCAATCACTTTTCTTTATGAGTAACAAAATGATGAGTTTGTAAAATCAAAAATCAAAAATCATCTTTCCTCTTCATGAACAGCTTTAGAAAGCTTAATTACTTTGTAATTCAAAACTAAAAGTTCCTTCTGATAAAAATTACTTCTCACCCATTTGATTAAGATGAAATAAAAATGATTGTTGACATGAAATAGTGTGTTGACTTGAAATAGTATGTACCTTGAGCGGGGATTGTTTCCATTTCTTGGGGGGTCGGGTTGGTAGTGTGTTGTCACCGGTGTATGATCCGCGAGGGCGGAGTGAGCTTAGTGGTCTTCTCGCTAGCTTTATGATTAGTGAGTGTGATGAGACCCAGACTGTATTGCTGAGAGTGGTTTGTGAGTACTCGGACGTTTTGTCGAGGATCTTGTGAGTTTGCCACCACATCGAGAGATCGAGTTCTCTATTGACTTAGTGCCCGGCACGACGCTGATTTCTATGGCACCTTATCGTTTTGCCCCAGCCGAGTTGAGTGAGTTGAAGATTCAACTCCAGGAGTTGCTGGATAAGGGCTTCATTCGCCCTAGTGTTTCGCCATGGGGAGCACCAGCCCTCTTTGCTAAAAAGAAAGATGGTGCCTTGAGACTTTGTATCGATTACCGGAAATTGAATTGGGCTACAGTTAAGAACAAGTACCCTATACCCCGTGTAGATGATCTGTTTGACCAGTTGAAGGGGTCTCGTTGTTTCTCTAAGATAGATTTGAGATCGGGTTACTACCAGTTGAGGGTCAGGGAGGAGGATATTCCAAAGACGGCATTTCGTATGTGGTATGGCCACTATGAGTTTCTGATGATGCCTTTTGGGCTCACCAATGCACTGACAGTGTTTATGGATTTGATGAACCGGATATTCCAGGAATTCCTAGATCGTTTTGTGGTCGTTTTCGTAGACGACATTCTAATTTATTCACCTTCGGAGGAGGAACACGAGGAATACTTAAGAGTGGTGCTTGAGTTGCTTAGAGCCCATAGGCTGTATGCCAAGTTTGGGAAGTGTGAGTTATGGCTAAGAGAGGTCAAGTTCTTAGGCCATGTGGTTTTCGGGGAAGGGGTGTCTGTTGATACATCCAAGGTAGAGGCAGTGCAAGATTGGGCACAGCCTAAGAGTGTTTTTGAGATTCGTAGTTTTCTGGGATTAGTTGGGTATTACCACCGATTTGTGAAAGATTTCTCTAAGCTAGCTTCACCGTTGACTAGATTGACGTGGAAAGGGGTCAAATTTGTATGGAGTGAGACTTGTGAAAAGTCGTTCCAAGAGTTGAAAATTAGATTGACCACCGCTTCGGTTTTGATTATTCCGGAGAGAGGGTTGGGTTATGCGGTTTATTGTGATGCCTCACAAAAGGGTTTGGGTTGTGTGTTGATGCAAGAGGGGAAAGTGGTAGCCTATGGCTCACGTCAGTTAAAGATTCACGAGAGGAATTACCCTACTCGCGACCTAGAACTAGCAGCAGTAATTTTTGCCTTGAAGATTTGGAGGCACTACCTTTATGGTGAGAGATTCGAGGTGTTCTCGGATTATAAGAGTTTGAAGTACCTATTTACACAGAGAGACTTGAATTTGAGGCAGAGGAGGTGGATGGAGTTCATTGAAGACTACGACTTCGAGTTGCACTATCACCCGGGAAAGGCCAATGTTGTGGCCGATGCCCTTAGTAGGAAATCCATTACTGATGTAGCTTGTATAGCCATCCGGGAGTGGGAGATGTTGGGTGCACTTGTATAGCCATCCGAGTTTGATTTGCTTCTAGGCGAATCCGTTGAGGCTGCGGCCTTGTTTTCCGTTGTTGCGCAGCCTACACTTGTGATTCGAGTGTCAAAGGCACAGGGGGGTGACCTTGAGGTAGAATCCCTCGGAGAGAAGATCTCCAGTGGGAAGGTTGAGAAGGGTTTGACGGTGTATCCCGACCTGAGTGTGAGGTACCGAGACCATTTGTTTGTACCGGAGTCTTGCCGAGAGGTGGTACTCCGAGAGTTTCACCATTCACGCCTTACGGTGCATCCGGTAGGCACCAAGATGTATCGTGATTTGGGTCGCCAATTTTGGTGGTGGGGTATGAAGAAGGATGTGGAAGTCTTCGTATCGAAGTGCCTTACTTGTTAGCAAGTGAAGGCCGAGCATTAGAGGCCAGCGGGTTTGTTACCGCCCTTGCCTATTGCCGAGTGGAAGTGGGAGCATGTCACTATGGACTTCGTTGTGGGTCTTCCGAGGACTCAGCGGGGTAGTGATGCTATTTGGGTGGTTGTAGACTGGTTGACTAAGTCGACGCACTTTGTCCCTATGCGCGTGAGAGATTCGATAGATCATCTTGCCGAATTGTATATTCGGGACATAGTGAGGTTGCACGGGGTCCCAGTGTGAATCGTCTCAGATAGAGATCTACGTTTTATTACTAGGTTGTGGCAGAGTTTACAGAGTACCTTGGGCACTAGATTGACCTTTAGCACAGCTTATCATCCTCAGACTGACGGGCAGTCCGAGCGTACTATTCAGATCCTTGAGGATATGCTTCGAGGTTGTGTCCTTGACTTTAGTGGGTCGTGGGAGAGGCACTTGCCCTTGGTGGAGTTTGCCTACAAGAACAGTTTTTAGTTGAGCATCAGTGTGACACCGTTTGAGGCCTTGTATGGCCGGCCGTGTAGGTCTCCAGTTTGTTGGGCCGAGGTGGATGATGCACCTTTGTTGGGCCCGGAGTTGGTGAGGGAAACAACAGAGAAAGTTGAGCTTATCCGTATGAGGCTTGTTACAGCCTAGAGTCGCCAAAAGAGTTATGCCGACCGTAGGAGGAGGCCTTTGGCATTTGAGGCGGGTGATCATGTTTTTTTGAAAATATCACCTAGGCGGGGTCTAATGAGGTTTGGGAAGAGTGGGAAGTTGTCCCCTCGGTTTATCGGTCCCTTTGAGATCCTTAAGAGGATTGGGGAGGTTGCGTACCGTTTAGCTTTACCGCCACAGTTGTCCAGGGTGCATGACGTGTTTCATGTTAGTATGCTTCGGAAGTACGAGCCGGATCCATCGCATGTATTAGATTGGACCAACTTAGAGGTTGACGAGGATGCCTCGTATGAGGAGAGACCGGTGCGGGTCTTGGATAGGCGGGATCAAGTCTGGCGAGGCAAGACCATTCCCTTGGTAAAGGTTTTGTGGAAACATCACGGAGTGGAAGAAGCCACTTGGGAACGTGAGTTGGAGATCCGTGAGAAATATCCGGACTTGTTTGTTAATGCATAATCATGTATTGGGAGTTTTGTAATATTGATGAACTTTAAGAGTATGGAATATGTCTTAAGTTGTAAAACATTGTATATGTTTTGATTTATGGAAGTATTTTGGAACTTGCCTTGAAATGGAAGTTTATTTTAACATTGCGTATGTTAATTTTGTTTTAAAAATGCAAATATATTATTGGCATTGAATGTGAAATTGAATTGTGGATTATGTACTGAAATTTGTTGAATTTCAAGGAAAACATGTTAAAAATGCATATTGAGTTATATATTGTGATTTGCCTCTTGAAAAGAGATGAGATGACCGGTAGTGGGTCAAGTTGTTGAATATTGAGTTGTAATATTGTAAAGAATTGAGAGAAACATGTTTTTGAAAACTTGTACTTAATTTCGGGGACGAAATTCCTTAAGGGGGGGAGGTTATAGCGATCTCAGTTTTCCCTTCCTTATTTACTGTATTCCAGACTCGGTTCCATTGATAGTTGTGGTTGTCTGTATTTCATTTCCGTCCTCTAATGCTTTGGATTGGAGTTTAGAAATGTCTTGGGTGTGTTTCGATCAGGTTGGTTGAGCTTTAGTCCCATTCCTTGTTGCCCAGATTTTTGGTGGTCCACTCGAGCGGATCCATTCGCGCTCGAGCGAAGTTTGCATACCTTCAGTAGTTTGTCCGTCTGCAAAAGTATTGCAGATGTGTTTTTCACGCTCGAGTGTATTTCCTTACACTCGAGCGGGTCGCGCTCAAGCGGACCTTTTTGCGCTCGAGCGGGTGTTCAATGTCTGTAAAAAAATACTGGGAGAGGGTAATCTATGCTCGAGCGGGTTTCTCTTTACGCTTGAGCGGGTGCGTTTTGCAGTTGTGTCTTGACGCTCGAGCGGGTCCAATTTTTGTGCTTGATGCTCGAGCGTCTTATTCTCCGCTCGAGCGGACTAGTCGTACATCAGAGGGCAGCTGGGTGATTTTAAATCACTTTTCACACTTTCTTTCTCTCTCTTACTTTTCAAAAACTCCATTGGAGAGCACCTCACTCTAAAACTCCAACTTCTCTCTAGGGTTTGATCTAGTAGGAGTGATCTTCCATCCTTGGGCCTTTGTAAAAAGTGTAGAGCTTGTTGAGGGCTACATATTGATCCGAAAATATTGGGGTTTGGAGCATTTCGAATTTCTTCATCTTCTTCCTTTGAGCTCTGACTTTGAGGTAGGGATAACTACTCATTTTTACGAGCTTTAACCTAAATGTTGAGTTTTTTGTATAAATGGTTTGATTTGGGAAGTTAGGGTTTGAGATGTGTTATATTGGAAAGAGAGATTTTGTTCTTTTGATTCAAACATATGTGTTTTGGGTTTAAAAAAGAGGTTATTGATGTTGTTGATAATATTTGGACCTTTGGGTCAATGTTGAGGAAAGGGGGAAAATGCCATGTTTGGGTATATTTCGGTCATTAGTGTAATTAATGACATTTATTATGAAAATAGGAAATTGAGTGGAAATAATGAAATTGGCTCATTATGAGGTAGAATGGTGGAGTTGGATTCATTAATCACTCACCTTTGTAATTGTTGATAAATTATCTGTTGATATAATTATTGTCTGTTTAGAAATAATTGCTTTGGACTATCGGTGGAGGATAGTCTTGATTGTTGTACACATTGCATGATGATTAGGCGAATTAAAACTAATCGATTGTATGTCATTGATTATGATGAATGGAATAATATATCAAATTTGTGTATTAATTGAACATGTATATGATAGATGCTTATATACATTGTGTTGTGTGGGAGGAGATAGGGGATGTACTCTACGGTTTAGGGAAAAAATGGACTCCTAAACCGGATATTATTTGGGAGGAGATAGGGGATGTACTCCATTGATACAGCAAATATGTGTATCTATTGAAGTATTGATATAGCGATATGTGTATCTATTGTGAAGTATGGAAGTGTTTTGTGTAATATTGATACAGCGAATATGTGTATCTATTGTGATGTATGGAAGTATTGTTGATATGAGATGTAATCTCACTTAAATAGTTTGGGCTAGGTTTTGAGCCACGGTTATGAATTGAGAATCGGTTAAGTAAAGGAAAGAGAAATAAAATATGGACATATTTGTCATGTAATTGAAACGAATTATGAATTGATATATGTGAGTTAAACATTTATCAAATGCTAATGTTTTAGTTTTTGCTCATATTATGTTTAGCATATCTCTACTGGGCGTTGGTTCACCCTATATGGGACATCATTTTCAGGTACATGTGTTATGCCACCTCTAAGGACGTAGCTTGGGAGGCTTGAGGCTGTTAGACTCTTTTGTTGTTTTTGTTGTATTACATGTATATCAAGCCAAGGGCTTATTTTGTGTAGAGTTAGTGCTCTCCTTCTTGTAACCAAGTGTTGACTTGGAAAGTTGTAAGCCCGTGGGGCATTTACTTTTGATGTCAACATGTAATACTTTTGTAATGAATACTCTGATGAATGAAATTATGCTTTACTCTCTTATGTTTAAGCATGTCAAGATTGTATGATTTATGGTTTTATTTTGAGGGCGTTACATGTTGTTCAAAAGGGAAGGTTAAGCTTCCTCTGCTTATTACACCCCCTTTCACTTCTTCAAGCATTATATGATGAGAATGATGATAAATCAAAATCGTTTCGACGTTATACTCAAGTGTACAATGCAACCAATGCTTTTATAAGTCTTGGTGCTACATTAGATCCAAGAGTACTTACTGGAAGAGGCCCTACATCATTCACTATCCATGGGGAATTGCGACATCGAACAGGATCACTACTACCATAATCAGGGCAAGATGCAGCTTATGCACAATTGTACATTTATGACCCTGATTCAACTTTAGAAGTTCGCAATTGTAGAAATCCTCAATTAAGAAGAAATGTTCTAAAAACTATTCAAGATTGTTTATTACAGGTTAATGAATTCGTTGCTAAATTTTGCCAGGCTTATGCAATTTTGAATCAATTAGCCTTGACAGGACGAAATTTGCCTGCTCATCTCCACTATAGTTCATTGACAGATCGACGACGGTATAACCTACCAACTATAGATGAGATTGCAGTTGTAATACCAGGTGATGGAACCAAGGTTAGTGGGATGAGAGATGTTATCTTACATCTACATGGAAGTAATGAGCTAATGCAAATCAATGAATGTCACCCAGCATATTTGCCATTACATTATGTTTTATTATTTCCACATGGTGAGCTTGGATGGGAACCTGAGCTGAAACTGTGGGATGTTCAACGTGATCAGCCTTCAACTGATCGGCTTACTCAAATGGATTTTTATAGTTATCGTTTGTTCGAACGACCCACAGAGTATTCAACAATTTTGAGAGCTGGAAAATTGTTCCAAGAGTTTTTGGTTGATGCTTGGGCCGCAACTGAACAAAATAGGTTGACTTACTACAAGCTTAATCAAGGGAAAATCCGTGCTGAACTTTACCAAGATCTAACAGATGTTGATCCAAATGACCTTCAACCCAATCAAATTGGTCAAAAGTTTGTTTTGCTATCTTCATTTCCTGGAGGTCCTAGACATATGTTTGAAATCTTTCAAGACTCAATGGCTATCACACGATACAACCAATATCCAGACATTTTTCTCACCATGACTACAAATCCTAATTGGCCAGAAATTACTTCGGCATTATTACCGCACCAAAAGCCTATTGATCGTCCTGATTTAATTGCCTCTGTTTTTGAGTTAAAGAGAAAGTGCTTGATGAAGGAGATAGAAACAAACCGAGTGTTTGGTAATAAAGTTGCGCATGTTTTTACAATTGAATTCCAAAAGTGTAACGCCCTCAAAATAATACATAAAACCCATCTCTTTAGACATGCATTGATCAAAGAAACCAACCATCTTTCCATTAATCAAAGTAGTTCTTACAAAAGTATTACATGTTAACAACAAAAGCAAATGCCCTATGGGCTTACAGCTTTCCAAGTTAACACTTGGTTACAAAAAAAAGAGTGCTAACTCAATACATATTAAGCCCTTGGCTTGAATTTACATGTAATACATCAAAAGAAAGCAAACAACAAAAGCAGTCTGTCTGCCTCTAGCCTCCCAAGCTATGTCCTTGGAGGTGGCATGCTATCTGTACCTAAAAATGATGTCCCATAAAGGGTGAACCACAGCCCAGCAGAAATACACTAAACCAACTATGAACAATGACTAAAATATTAGCAGTTGATAGATGGTCAACACCGATACACTCACTTATATCACATTCTGGTTTCATGACATTTAAGTCTATGTTACATTTCATTTCTCATTTCTTTTTCAACTTTGAGTTTGAAAACAAGGCTCAAAACTTAACCAAATAACTTGATGAGAATAAGACTCATCTTAAAAACACTTTCGAAATTCATGGTGGATACACATTTTGATGTTGTATCAATAACACATAAGCCACTCCCATACTATACGAACGATACACATTGTGGTGCTGTATCAACATGACATAGAAACACTTCTATACTTCACAATTGATAACGATATACATTTTAGTGCTATATCAAATCAATCTAAACACTTCCATAATCAACACTTGATACACATTGTAGTGTTGTATCAATGTCACACACAACCCGGCTTAGAGGTCCATCCCCTATCTTCCCCTAAACCGTGGAGTACATCCCCTATCTCCTCTCACACACACAATGTATATAAACATAGATCATATACATAAACAATCAATACATAAAGTCGATGTATTATTCCAACCACTATATTCGATAGCATACTCAATCGATTAATTTTAATTTGCCTAATCATCATGCATTGTCTACAACAATCAAGGCTATCCTCCACCAATAGCCCAAAACAGTTATTTCTAAACAGGAAATAAATGCACTAAATGGATATATTATCAACATTTAACCTGGGTGAGCGATTAAATGAATCCAACTACACCCGTTAATCCCATAATCTTTTCAATTTGAATACTCTCAATTCAATTCCTCATTTCTCAAAATTAATTATACAAATTAATTTATTTAACTAATTAGGGCATTTTCTCATAATTAACATAACAACCCCAAGGTTCCACTTTTATCCATAGTTCATCATCTATATCATTTCTCTATGCCAAACATGCATATAGGTTTAATTATAAATAAAACCCCATCTTTTGTAAAATTACACAAAGACCCAAACTTTCTCAAAATTACCCAACAACCCCAAACATATCAAAATGCTAAAATTCAAAGACAAAGCTCATAAAGAGGAGTAGGATATCCCTACCTCGAAGTTAGAGCTCAAACGGGGAAGTTGAAGAAAACCAAAATGCTCCAAACTCAAAGATCCACGGATCAAAATGGAGCCCTTGACGATCAACACACTTTTTACAAAGGCCGGAGGATAGGGAGACACTCTAACTAGATCAAACCCTAGAGAGAAGGGAGATTCTAGAAAGAGAAGCTCTCAAAAACATTTTTAGAAAGTAAGAGAGAGAGAGAGAGAAAGTAAGAAGTGATTTTAAAATGCCCAGCTGCTAACTGATATACGACATTCCCGCTCGAGCGGATAACAGGACGCTCGAGCGTCAATAACAGAAAACTGGGTACGCTCAAGCCCAAGAATGCCCAATCGAGCGTCAACACACAAAGACAAAGGAGACCCCCTCGAGCGCGAAAGACTAGTCTGCTCGAGTATAGATTTTCATCTCCCAGAACTTTCACCAACGGGGTACTAACTGCTCAAGCACCAACAAGCCCGCTCGAGCGCAATCTGCTCGAGCGCAATAAACCCGCTCGAGCGTAGAAAACACACCTGCAGAAGTTTTGCAGGGACTCAAAATGCTGGAAGGGTGTAAACCCCGCTCGAGCGTAAAATGACCCGCTCGAGCGGACCACTCAAAAACTGGGCAACTGCAATGGGAGCCAAAGCTCTACCAACCTGTAACAACCAAGCCCAACACATCCTAAAATTCATACAAATGGATTTAAAGGACGACAACAAGATAGATACAACTACCAACTCCACGGAACCGAGTCTGGAACACAACTGAACAGTAAAGGGATAACCGGGATCACTATAAAAAGCGAGGCCTTCCTCATATGCACGCACTTCTATTTCTTAAGGGTCCAGACAAAATTCGGACATGTGCTCAAGTAGACAAATTGGTTTGTGCAAAATTTCCAGATCCAAAAGATGAACCTATGCTTTTTGAAACTATCAAGTGTTATATGGTTACATGGACCATGTGGTGCTCGAAATCCATAAGCACCATGTATGGAAAATGGTAAATGCACCAAGAGATACCCTCGAGTGTTCGCAGAAACAACTACTATGGATCAAGATGGATATCCTATCTATCGTCGTCGCAATAATGGTCAAGCTCATATTGTGAGGGAGAAAGAAGTTGATAACAAAGACATCGTACCATACAATGCATATCTTTCTAAACGTTTCAACTGGCACATGAATGTGGAAGTTTCCGCTGGAATGAGATGTGTCAAGTATATACACAAGTACATTTACAAGGGTTATGATCATACAACGATGGTGTTGGGATTGATAAATGAGATCCAACAATATCTCGATGCGAGGTATATTGAACCTCCAGAAGTTGCTTGGCGAATATTTGGTTATCCATTGCATGTAGAGATACTAGCAGTTGTACGCTCAGCACTTCATTTACCTGGAATACACCGCGTTCTTTTAATCCTGATGAATCATTAGAAGCAATTGTTTCTAGAGCTGGCCAACAAATGTCAACTCTTATTGGTTTTTTTTGCATGTTGTGCTTCTATGGAAGATGAATGTCCATTCACTTACCAAGAATTTCCACAACATTTTGTTTGGCTTAATTTAGAAAAGAGATGGAAACCAAGGCAGCAAGGCTATGCAATTGGTAGAATGTACTTTGCTAGCCCTAATTGTGGTGAGAGATTTTATTTGCGTTTGCTATTAACTGTTGTCAAAGAACCAAAATCGTTTCAATGCTTACGCAGGGTCAACAATGTTTTGCATGATACGTTTAAATCAGCATGTGTTGCAAGAGGACTTTTAGAAGATGATGAAGAATGGATACAATGCCTTAAAGAGGTTGTAGTTATGAAAATTGGTTATCAATTAAGGAGATTGTTTACTATTATTCTTACTCAGTGCTCTCCACTGCAACCATATGCGTTATGGAATCAATTTTCAATGATATATGTGATGATCTTGCACATAAGATTCGAACATTGTTTGCCATTTCTGAACCAACTGAGGCTCAAATTGAAGACTATGATCTATATCTTTTGAATCAAATGCTCCAAGAATCAGGAAAAAGTTTAATTGACTTCCCACCAATTCCACAACCTTGTACAAATTAGAGTGCAGTAGTTGGTAACAGGTTGATATTTGAACATCAACAACTGCAAAATGAGGCACAACAGGCAGATGTAGAAATTATTATTGATCGCCTCAACAATGATCAACGAACAACTTATGATGCAATCACTTCCTCAGTCTTTGAAAATAAAGGAATTATTTTCTTTTTGAATGGAGGTGCCGGAACAGGGAAAACGTTTTTGTACAATGCGATTGCATTGAAGTGTCGTAGCCTTGGCCATATTGTTATTACTGTGGCTTCATCTGGAATTGCATCATTGTTATTGGTATGAGGTCGTACTGCTCATTCAACATTTTCCATTCCGTTGGATGTATTGGAAAATTCAATTTGTGGATTTAGCAAGCAATCATTACAAGCAGAATTGTTTAGAGAAACAAAACTTATAATCTGGGATGAAGTTCCTATGCAGCATAGACATTGTGTTGAGGCAGTTGATCGCACACTTCGAGACACTTGTGATAGTGAAAAGCCATTTGGGGGTATCACTGTTGTTCTTGGTGGAGATTTTCGACAAATCTTACCAATTATAACCAAAGGAGTCCATGAGCAAATTGTGAATGCATCATTAAGACACTCTTTTCTATGGAAGGATATACATGTTCTGTATTTAAATTTGAACATGCACTTGAATCATGCAAATCTTGAAAATGCTAATTTTGTAAAATTCTTAATGGAGATAATATTTCTTCAAACTTTTTCTCTATTATATGGTTATTTTAAATTGACGAAATACATTTACGTTTATGTACTTTAATTGATTTTACTTACTATTTTATTTATTTATTTTTATAAATAGATTGGGACCAATCCTCAAGAAATTGTTAAACTTCCATCAACAATATACAATTTCCAAGATCTAAAAGACATAATCTCAGTAATTTATCCGCAACTGGATGTGGCAATGACATCGACTGCAACATTTTTAACTAAACGTACAATTCTTTCTGCACGGAATGATGATGTCAGTGCTATCAATACTGCAGCATTGAATATTTTTCCGAGTAACACACATACTTATTTGGCAGCAGACAAGATGTCAGAAGAAGATGAAATTGATCGTACTATAATAAATAGATATCCTAATGAATATTTAAATTCATTAGATCCTCCTAGGCTACCGGCTTTTAAGGTAGAGTTGAAAGTGGGTTGTCCTATAATGTTGTTAAGAAATATTACACCAAAAGATGGACTGTGCAATGGCACA
>NW_021038179.1:0-10340 GCF_004153795.1 Camellia sinensis | reverse complement strand
TAGTCACCCTGTATCAACCAATCACCCAAACGGCGTCATTTGCCTCGTTGTGTTCTTAGGAAGCCCAACTACAAAATCCATTGGTAATACGCTTCCCATTTCTACTTCGACTATCTAGTAAAGGTATGATACAAAACCCGCTGGTCTTGGTGTTCGGCCTTCACTTGTTGACAACTCAAACTTCTGGGAACCAAACATTCTCCGCTCGAGCAATAAACAGGCCGCCTCGAGCAGACAGCACTTTGAATTGCATTGTATTTTGTTTTGGGGACGCTGCCCTGACCCCGCCAGGATCTTACCCTCGGACTCGTTACAAGGCGCTGCCCCTTGGACCTCGCGAGTCTGACTCGACAGCTCGATCCTCGACCTGGCAATCAAAGTTGGCCAAAACATGAAAGAAGGGTTTGGGAAATCGGGACGCTACACTACTCATTTTAGTAGTTAGTTATCATTATTCGTTTTCTTTTTGATTAAGTTTCATTCCATTTGTGTTATTGTTTCATTGTGTTAGGTTTTTCGAAACTCTCTTTTTGGAGGGTTTAGAAACTCTAGTTTATATATGTAGTGGAAAAAATATATTATCCTCCATTGTCACTTTGTGTTTCGAAGTTTCTGTACTGTCCATTGGTACTCTGGTGTTTGAAACTTATATGTTCTCATTGTTGTACAGTCGAAACTTTTTTTATCCCAGCAAATTTTGTTACAAAATATATTCTTTCAAATGTTGGTTTGGTTTGTTTAGAATTGTGAAAGGTGAAATTGCGTAGATGTTAATGATCGTGATATATGATAAAGATGAATTGATGAAGATGAGGATGTGCGGTGATATATATTTTTTTTTAAAATTTTTTAGAGTGATGAGTTTTGTTTTGGATAATCTAATTTTATTGCTGTCATTGTTTTTTATTTTTATCAATCAGGTGTGAATAATTACATTTCACACTTATTTGAAAGTTTGAGATAAATGTTGAAAACATAGGATATGGATATAATTATAATTTTGCAAGATGTAAATGTTTCACATATTTATTAGTTATTTGTTATAAAACAAATAACAAATGTATTTTGGTTATGTGCAGTTGAATGTTACATGGTAGAATTTTAGTTTTTTGTAAGATTTGTTGTATGTTAATTGTAAATGTGAATATTTATAGTCATCTGGTATTTGGTATGGATTTTTTTTTAAATTTTTTTGAAAGGTGTTATATTTTGTTAATTTATCTACTATTCTTTGTTGGTTGAACCAATCATATTTTGTTACCATGAACCCAATCGAAATAGTCGATTTTTATTTTTTTTTCAATTTTATTTTAATTTTTCACGTTGTTAGTGTGAATGTTCACATTGGTAAATTTTTTTTTTTTTTAAAATAGTTGCTATATTAATTGTAAAATGTGAACGATCATATTATATTTTGGTATAAGTTTTATATTTTCAAAGTTAATTGTATGTTTATTGTTTGTTATTATGCTGTTAGGTTGAACATCATTCTTGTTACCATTAAACAATTGAAATAGTCTCGATTTTCAACTTTTTTATTTTGTTTTATGTTTCCATGTTTGAGTTGTAAAATGTTTGTATTAACTATAGTTTATTTTTTTTAAGGGCTAGTTGTACAATTTTTTTTTTTTTTTTTTTTTTTTTTTTTTTTTTTTCTTGTTTTTTTTTTTTTTTTTTTTTTTTTTTTTTTTTTTTTTTTTTTTTTTTTTTTCTTTTTTTTTTTTTTTTTTTTTTTTCTTTGTTTTTTTTTTTTTTTTTTTTTTTTTTTTTTTTTTTTTTTTTTTTCTTTTTTTTTTTTTTTTTTTTTTTTTTTTTTTTTTTTTTTTTTTTCTTTTTTTTTTTTTTTTTTTTTTTTTTTTTTTTTTTTTTTTTTATTTTTTTTTTTTTTTATGTTTTCTTTTGTTTTTTCTTTTTTTTCCGTGATTCTTTTATTTATGTATTTTTTCTCTTTTTTTTTTTTTCTTTATCTCTTTTTTTTTTTTTTTTTTTTTAAATTTTGTCCAGCTTAAATCTTCTGGATCGGCAAAAATAAAAATTTTATTACTGATGACATGAAAGTACAAGTTGTACACTACAGAAAAACATCCAATTAACGAGAAGAGGGTGCACAAAGCATCACATAGGTTAAATTCAGTACCTAACTAATGTATTGCACCAAAAAGACCTATTATATCATTTGCTAGTCAACCCTCCAAATAGAAACACAATAGAAGTACCAAAAAAAACACCCCAGTTAGTCTGTTATATTAGCTCCACCACCATTTCTAATGCAAATGACCTATTGCAGGCTTTGGAGCGAGGAATGATCTTATAAATTAGAAAAACACCACTTTTTATGTTAATTTAATTTTTATGATTATTATTGCACATTTTATTTGATATGAATTTATTTATTTATTCATCACGATGGGTGTAGTGTTATGTTATTATTTATTGTGAATTATCAACATTGTACTTTAATGTTTTGTTTTTTCAAAAGTTAATATTTGTTATTGATTTCGTAAAATTCAATCTTGTATTTATAGTTTCATTTATAGATTTTTTTAAATTTGTTATACCTCGATCCATTACAAAGCTGGTTTACTTTTTTAAAATTTTCCAAAGTGTAAATAATAGTGGCTCAAAGTTCATAATTTAGATTTTCTTCATAGAATGCGGATTAGATTGCTCCAAAGTAGTAAGATTGAATGATTATTTTCTTTTAGAATGAGGGAGAGATTTTCTTCCAATAAAAATGACGAGATTGTATTAGTTTCAAAAAAAAACATGTCCAAAAAAATTGAAAAGGAAGATTTGGGTGTGAAGTTATTAAGCAGGGCTTAATAAAATTACTTAAAAAAAAAATATGCTTTAGATGGAAATAAAACCACTTGCGAAAAGGTGTTTATATCAAAAATTTAATCATGTATTAAGTACCAGTTTTTCAACCAAAAAAAAACAAGAAAAAGAAAGTAAATACAAACCACTTTGTATAAATATATTTTATACTGTCCACTATATTGATAAGATCAGACTTTTTTATAGTGGTTTTGATTCGTTATATATTTAATTTGAACAATAAGTTATAAAATAGATTTTTATTGGTCAAAATTGTGAATAGAATAAACATAAATTTTGAAATAACGATGAATAATGGACATATACACTTACAGATGATTATTGCTACAAAGTTGGTATGGTGAGAGATTGGAGAAGAAGATACAACTGATACTCATATAGAAACTTTGCTGTTTAAAAAAAAAAAAAAAAAAATCAACAATTTTTTTTAAAAAGAATAGTAGGGTTATCAATTGAGTGTTCTGATGGAGTCCGGATGAAGAGATTCAGCAAAATAAAGGCTGAGGCTAGTATGGGAGTTCAATGGCAATATACATAAGTGTATATTTCCCAAAAATTGAACAAAAATGACTGATTAACCTATGAATAATTTACTATATTTTATTATGATTACCAACAATATTTCTTGTCTCTTACAGCGTTATTCCATTGCTACACCCACGGGTCAATCATTATCGCCCGTCACTGAGTAGAGCACTACACACCCCGTTGGATTTAGGGCATTAGGTTTTTGAGTGTATAAGCCCATAAAGGCCACGAATCATCCTTATGACCAATCCAGCCCACACTTGGAGCCCAGTGCATAATCCAGCTGGAGGTTCTCAGGACAGCTGTGAGATCCAACTGTGTACACTCCGAGCTCAATGACTATACTCGTCTATCTCTCCTAGTCTACCCATTTCATTCTGATGTACACCAACGATTCAGTTGAACACTTGGCAGAGTTCTACATTAGAGAGATAGTTCAACTTCATGGAGTCCCTGTGACTATTGTGTCAGATAGGGATCCTCATTTTGCTGCCTGGTTATGGCAAAGCCTTCAAGAGGTGTTGGGAACTAAGTTAACTCTTAGCACCACTTATCATCCTCAAACCGATGGATAGTCAAAACGTACCATTTAGATTTTAGAGGACATGCTTAAAGCTTGTGTCCTTGACTTTAAGGGGCCTTGGGAAAGGTACTTACCATTGATTGAGTTTGCTTACAACAATATTTACCAAGCTAGTATTGGGATGGCACAATTTGAGGCTTTGTATGACCGACCTTGTAGATCACCGATTTGTTAGGCCAAAGTGGGTGATGCACCATTACTGGGTCCGAAAATTATTAGCGAGACAATCGAGAAAGTTATTCTCATTCAGAAGAGGTTAGCAACGGCTTAAAGCCGACAAAAGAGTTATGCCGATAAGAGGAGACGACCTTTATCTTTTGAAGTTGGTAACCATGTGTTTCTAAAAATATCACCAAGGCGGGGTTTGATGAGATTTGGTAAGAGTGGCAAATTAGCTCCAAGGTTCATTGGTCCTTTTGAGATCTTAGAGCGAATTGGGGAAGTGGCATATCAGTTAGATTTACCGCCACAACTTTTGGGAGTTCACAACGTATTTCATATATCTATGCTTAGGAAGTATGAACCCGACCCTTCTCATGTTCTTGATTGGGTTGACTTGGAGGTAGATGAGGATGCCTTTTACGAAGAACAACCGGTTCAAATATTAGATACATGAGAGCAAGTGCTACGGGGCAAAACTATACTGTTGGTAAAGGTGTTGTGGAGACACCATAGGGTTGAAAAAGCAACGGGGGAACGGGAGGCGGAAGTCCGCTCCAAATATCGGGATTTGTTTGAAAATGCTTAAGTTGCTTTTCTTTGTAATATTCCCTAGTGTTGAGGGAAATGTATTTAATGTTGTTAACCATATGTTGATATGTACGTTGTGGTTTTAAGCATAAGGTTGTTGAGAGTTTCCATTACTTTTTAAGAAATTTCATATTTATGCATATTTGGGAGGTTGTTGTTAATGAGATAACCATGGTGGAAATGGTAAAATTTGGTTGAGAGTTAGTATTGTGATTTGAAAATGAAATAGCGTGATTTTGATCGCTAGAAACCCCTTTGTTTGGGTAGTTTGATTTGAAATTTCAAAGACGAATTCTTTAAAGAGGAAAGGTTGTAGCAATCCCAATTTCAACCCTTCTTTCATGTTTTGCCATTTCGACTGGGTAAGTCAGGGATCGAGTTGCCCGGTCAGCTCGCGAGGGTCCAGGGGGCAGCGCCCCTTGGCGGTCCAAGGGCAGTGCCCTAGCGGGGTCGAGGGGCAATGCCTTCGAAGCAAAAATGCAAAATGCATTCGAAGTTACTTGTCCGCTCGAGCGGCTGTTTATGTACTCGAGCGGAGAATGTTTGGTTCCAAAAGTTTGACCTGTCTGCAAAAGTATTGAGAATGTGTATTTGACGCTCGAGCGGGGCTTTCCACGCTCGAGCGGACCATGTTATATTAATTCGTGAATCTAATATTTCAGATCACTTTTGTATATGTCTTTCTCTCTCTAAAAACATTTCCTCTCCCTTCTCTCTATATCTCCCTAAGCCAAATTGGATCAAAACCTTGATTTCTCAAGATCCATTAGAGTTCTGCCATAGGTTCTTCATCAAAGTTGGTTAACTTCTCGAGGGCTTCGTTGTGTGTGGTGAAGATCAAGTTTCAACACCGTTGATTTTGGGAGTTTCATCTCATTTCTTCTTTAAAACTTGAGGTAAGGATTTTCTTAGAGTTATATATATATATATTTTTGCCAGATCTAGATGATTTTCGAAATCATCCTTCGATAGCTTTGAAAATTGATTGTTAATTCAAGACGTTGAGCGATTTTGAAAGTGGGTTTGTCTCTTATTTTTTTAAAATGATTTTATGGGTTTTGATCTTCATTGATTGAAGAAAAGATAATTTTGGAAAGTTTTGTTTCAAAATATTTGAGTTATATAGTTTTGATGAGGAAACCTAGAATTTGGGAATTTTTTTTAAAGAGACTGAAAATCCATAAATGATATTGTTATATTTATTTCGTGTGTCAAAATAAATGGATGTTTGGAAATTTTCTTATTTATATTTACATAAATGATGAATTTCAGGAAATATGAGAATTGTTGTTCATTTTGGAAATTATTGTTCAAAACGTTGAAATAGTCTTGAAATGACTAATTAAAATTATTGTTCAAAACGTTGAATTAGTCTTGAAATGACTAATTGTTGAAGATACTTGAAAAGAGGGAATTGTGTTATTCCTTGGATGATGAATTGGAATAAAAGTATTTATATTCATCTTGTGTTATTGGCATATCAATTCATTTGATTACATTAAACTTTGAAAGTTGATTTGGAAACTTGCATTGAGAAAAGAATGTTGAGAAACAAGTTTCCATGAATTGATTTTGGGATAAATACGGTGGTAAGTCTTGACAAGTGGTGTACATGAAATTGAATAGGTGCCGAGCCTTCCGGTTAATACTGGTAAAAATGACAGATTATAGGTGTCGAGCCTTCCAGTCAATGCTGGTAAAAATGACAAATTAGTAGTACTTAGTCTACTTACAGTCACCAACCTAGAGATTACCAGAATCGTATTTACCGCTCTTGAAATGAATTGTTAAGTTTTGAAGAATTGAAATTGCATGACATCATTGACCATGATGGTTTTCAAAGATGAAGATGTGATTTTCTTTCAAAAGGGCATAGCATGACATGTGCATTTCATCTATTGAAACTTGTATAAAATGTATACTTTGTTAAGGATTTCCTATTGGGCTTTATGCTCACCCTACGGGATTTTTGTGCAGGAAAAGATGTGGTAATGCCGTTTAACTAGAGGCGAGGAAATATGTGTTGAGAGTACGAGAGTCTTATTTTGCTGTGACTCTGTGTGTAAGCTAAGGGCTGTATGTGTGTGAGTTTGAATAACCGTTTTGTGTAACTAGGCTCAAGCCTTGGAAACTTGTAAACCCCTTAGGGATATTTATTTGTTTATTTACTTGTTGTTAGATTAATGTATTGTTGCATGAAGAACTACTGTATCATGTAATGTAAGTTTGGAGATTTATATTCGGTTTTTCTTGAAAGAGTCATAATTATTGTATTATCATTTGGGTTAGAAATTTAGGGCGTTACAGGGAGTAATAAAAAGGAAATGTGTATATCATTTTTCTATGTAGAACATATCAGCAATAGACATAAAGGTATAATAGTCCAACAAATAATATAAATCAGGAAAAAAGAATCTCATGGAATAAAAATATAAATACATAAGACTAACTAGGTTATAATTTGCCTTGGTGGACTTATGGGGTTAGAACACCTTTAAATGAGATTTATCAATAAAAACTCTAGAATTTTCCTTTGCTTAATTTGATAAATCTCAATTAATAGATTTGTAAAATAACATTTTCTACTTTAAAAAAATTTGGACAAATTTCACTTTGCACCCGTATATTTTATATCTAACCTCACTTTACCCCTTGATTTTTTAATTGTCTCAGTCAATGCTTAGATTTTGAGTTAAGTAGCAATTTGCTCTATTTACATAATATTGTTTCAAAAACTAAGAGACCCTTGTACTTTTTGTCAAAATTCCACTTTCATTTTTAGCATTCTTGCGCTTTTGTTAAAATCTCACTTCAACACCTACAATTTAATTTTTTTCGTCAATTTTTGAAACGATATTATTCAACTGAATCTAATTGTAACTTGACTCGAAATGTAAAAGATTAACTAAGACAACTAAAAGTTCAAGGAGCAAAAGACTTAGTGTAAAGTACAAGGATACTTAGGCCTTGTTTGGCAAGTGGTGATTTTAGTCAAAAAATTATCCAAAAAATCAAAAAACTAACAACTTATACAAAAAAAAAAAAAAATCGAAAATTCCCTTTTATCTCTACTTTTTGCACATCTTTTCGTAAAAAATTAAAAAATCATTCCAAACATACTAATTTTTTTACATCATATTTTAGCTAAAAAATTTAAAAGTTACTAAAAAAACTTGTTCCTAAACGAAGCCTTAGTTCTAAAAAAAAATACAAAGGTACAAAGTTGTAATTTGTCCCAAAAAAAAAAAAAAAAAAAAAATTCAAAAGATACAAGAACACCCCACCCCAATTTTAAATAATACATATATATTTAATTTATTTAAACTATTCCAGTCTAATAAATTCTAAAAAGTCTAACATCTGAAAATAAAATAAAATAAAATTTATAAAACGATAGTACTTCATGTACCAATTAGTGTACTAACTGTTGTACCAACTAGGGGTTTAGAGTGGCTGATGTGCCCCCTTGTAGCGAAATGGACTCATTTTGGGACCCATTTCGATAATTCGAGCCGTTCACATTTTAAAATACATGAAGTAGAACATGTCTACAAAAAATCAAGTTATTCGGATATCGTTTACCCATTCATCCACTCACATTTGTATCTACAAAAATAAATAATAATTATGATTTAAAGTATTAAAATGAATACAAATGTGAGTGGATGAATAGATAAATGATATCCGATTAACTTGATTTTTTATAGACATGTTCTACTTGATGTATTCTAAAATATGAATGGTTCAAATTATCGAAATGAGCCCATTTTGCTGCATAGCAGTGGCTGTTGTGCCCTTGGCACGGCAGCTACCCCAAATTCACCAACTAGTGTTATGACATTATTACTGACTCCATTTATTATACAAATTACAAATATTCAAAACCTCTAAAATAATATCACATCATCTATTAATATACTAATTGATACATATAACATTATTCTTTATAAAAAGTTCATATAAAGTGCATCCAACGGTCCGACTTGCAATAAAATAAAGGGCAATGATACGTTCTTCTAATTTTGAAACTCTAATTAAACTCTAATGATGTAGCAAAGAATAAAAAAAATAAAAATAAACAGTGAAGTTCACTCCAATTATAACTCATTAAAACTCTTTTATTAGACCTTCCAATCATTTTTCTAAAATAAATTAAAGCACAATTAACTACTTCGAAGGATGTGTGTTCTTTTCTTATTTATGTCTGTTTTCTACATGATGGTTCAATCATCGCAAGAACAACCCCAAAATACAAAGCTTGTTAGCTTAGCTAGTGCACAGGATTGAGCCAGTAATACAATTTTGTATAATTATTTGAATCACCATTTCCTAAATAGAAACCATCTGGTCTCACTATCCAGACACAAAGCCGCGGCTCCTGTGGTCGATGACCATATTCATCCAAGGTATCGGAGAAAACATCAAAGCTTTGGATTTTGCCATTCCAACCAAACCCGCAGATGAAGAGAGTAGTTCCGAATAAATTTTCCTTAAAACTCCAATGGAAGTCTTGACCGTTGTGTTGGCTCCATCCACTACCCACATGGTAATGGAACCACCATTCACATAGTGTGGGTAGCACCATGTTGTAAAAGAAGATGGTGGAGGGCTACACCAACCCACTATGGAAGATAGTGAGGGTAGCACCACCTTGGCCAATTATGGCTAGCACTTCACCTACTCCTCCTCTCTTGGTTATAAATTGAGATGAGTGAGGAGAGGTTTGTATCATCAGAAATTAGAGAGTAAAGAGCTGTGAGTTGAGTGAGTTTCATCTCCTCCTCTGTATTTTGTATTTTGCTCCATTTTAGTGAAAATTCTCATTTCTGTCCGTGGATGTAGGCATTGGGCCGAACCACGTAAATATTGTGTTCTCTGTGTGTCTGAGATATTTTTCTGTGTGTGTTTGATCCTAACAAAGTGGTATCAGAGCCAAGTTGTACGTTTTTCGGAAAAACAGAGTTTTGTTTCGAAACTGCCCAGAAATCGTATTGCTCGAAATCCGATTTTGAGCATACCAGGAGCAAGGACTCGACGAGAGAAGTCCAGAAACATAAAACAGACACCAAACGGAGGCCGCACGCGCTTCCACGCGCCCCTGGAAGTTGGCGCGTAAATCCCACTCTCATCACGCGCCCACACGCGCCGTTCAGGCACCCGGCGCGTGATCCCACTCGCAGACACGCGCTCCACGCGCGGTTCAAGGAGGAAGACGACTGAGGGAACAGCGCGTGCCTTACACGCGCCATCAGCACGCGCGCGCCAAGCCGAGCCGGAGCCGAGTTGACCAAGCCGCTGACCAAGCCGCTGACTGAGCCGCTGACGTCAGCAGAACCGGAGGAATAATCTGGTGCTTCGCAGGCGCACCAGATTCTGCAGATCTGAACCATTCAATCTGTTTTGGCTAGATCTAAGCCATTTGAGATCCGATTTGGGTGATCCAATAGTGGTTTCCGACTATTTGGAATATTCCGGACACATCCGTACGGTCAGATTTTTCAAATAAGTTTTTGAAAAATTTGAAGTTTTTATTTTGGCAATCCGAAGTGCTTTTCCGGCTAATTTGAGCAGTCCGGACTTCACAGCAAAGCCTGTTTTTTCAAACAGAGATCATTTTTGTATTATGGAGGAATCAACGTCG
>NW_021038174.1:0-12264 GCF_004153795.1 Camellia sinensis | reverse complement strand
ATCATTATTTTGTTTTGCGTCTGTCTTTTCGCTTCCTTGTGAGTCTATTTCTACCTTAGAGCTAGTTGTACCAACAGATTTGAATGAAACAGCAGTGGTTTTTCACGCTCTTGTGTTTGCCTCGGCCATGTGCCAATTGTGCCAGAAAGTTTGAATGAAACGGCAGTACTTTTCGCCTACTCTTCTGCACCCCAAAATCATTGCATTGACCTAAGTTTTTCAAAACTTTCCAAATACTGCGGTGAAAACGAAGAGGAAGGAATTCCTCGGGTTTTGCAAATTTTGATCAATTGAGAGAAAGAGAGGCATGCTAAGCCCTTAATGAATGAAATCATGTTTGTTAATGTGAGTACTGGGAAGGATCCTGGCTTGATCCAGGTTGGTTCTACACTATCTTCAGCGCGAGCGATTTGTCGTTTTCTTAAAAATTTTCAAAAACAAAATGTTTTGCGCGGTCCTGTGAAGACTTGTGTGGAATCGCTCTTGAGATTGTGCAGCTTAGGATCGCTCTCAGCCTCAAGACTCAAGCCCTTGCTTTCAAACCTTGGGCCCATTCAGAACGTTCAACGGTCAACTACAATGCGAAGCCTGTGTGGCCAGATTCAAAGCAGCCCTCGAACAAGAGGCAAGGAAGTCGGGTCAAGAAGATCAGGTCTCATCAGAAGAAGTTTACGAAGCTAGAACAGCAGCCATTCTCCTGGATTCAGATGACTTCGGGATCTCAAAACCATTTGACATGGACTTGTTATACTTTTACCCCTTGAGAGGCTCGCTGGGCCGAAAACCCGGAAGGGCGACCCAGGCAAAAGTTAGAGCAAGAAAAAGAACAAAAAGAACAAAAAAAAAAGAGAAAAGAAAAATGCAAAGAACAAAAAAAAGAGAAAAAGAAGAAAAATGAAGAAAATGAAAGAAGAAAAAGAAGAAAAAAAAAGGGAATGAAAAGATACAAAAATTGAAAAAAAAAGAAGAACAAAGCTCGCAAGGTCGAAAACCCGCAACGGGCGCCTTGGCAAAAGTTAAAAAGGAGAGGTTAATACCCGAGTGTACCTTAACCCCGAACTATGTGAGGCTTGATTCCCATCTTTGGGATACGTAGGCAACTTCATTCTGAAGTCCAGCCGTAAAACAATTCGATTGTGTCCATGCGATGGTTTTGGTCATCTTTGTCTTCTCTGTATCTGAGGATTTGGTTGTGTTCGTCACTCTGAGGACTGCCTACAATGCGCTGCGGTGTCATCCAAACAAGGGTTCAAACAAGGGGCAACTTTCCGTTGCCATGCAGTTCCCCTCAAGCAAGGGGCAATTTTCCTTCGAATCTGAAGTTGTGCATCTCAAGAGCAGGTTCCGTGCTCGTTGAACAGTGGCCGTTTGCAAAAATAGTTTTTGAGAATTTTTAATGAAGTTGACTAATCTTCTCGAAAAGTATTCCATTTTCAAAACTGGACCATTTCTTGGACCCAAAAGAGAAAAATTTTCAGTGCTCATAACCTGACTTGCATGATTTTAAATCAGAAAATTGAACAAGCATGCTAATCTAACTCTCATTTTGGTCAAAATTTTTTAGGAGAAAACTAAAACAAAAAATGGTCAAAATGATGAACTAGGAGCACAATTGAGTCAGGCTTCCTGTCTTTTCCATTGTCAACATACTTGCCAAGAAGGGCACTCTACCTACCAGAAGAGGGCACAACTGAAGTTAACAACAAAGGGCGGCAAGCTCTCTCATCCTCTAAGCAACGAGGTATCAAGCTAAGTGCGAAGCACGAACTGGAATGGGACAAGACATTCCACTCCCTTATCTGGACAGATCTGATCATAACCCCTCTGTGGGAGAAACTCACTGTTGTGAACAAGAAGAAGAATCTAGCGGAATACTAAGGGCACGAGCCCACAATTTGCTGTTTATCCATCAACCACCCAGGGGAGGGATGAAAAATGAGAGATTGAAGAATAGAGAGACGTGCGATGAGAGGAAAAGTGAGAAGAGGACTTTTTTAGAAAAACAGAGCTTGAGGGCCGAGTGATGTGAGAACTACAAATGAGAAAGGGTGGGAAACACTACCCGACGAAACAGGCTCCCTGTGCACGTCTGAGTGTCGTGTCTTTTTGTTTTATCTCGATTCTTGTTATGAGTCGCTTCGAGTGTTACTCGATGTGTTTAGGTTGTTTACCTTTTTCTTTCCGTTGCTGAGTCTTTTTTTTACTGTGTGTAGTCGTAGGCTCAATACCCGGTTAAGAACTTGTTTCTCAATTTCAAAAAAAAAAAAATCATTTTGTGCTCAGAGTGCTGTGCCGTTCTCCACATTTGTACAAAACAAGATTTGTTCTTTCATAAAACCGCAGGGTCCACCCCCGATAAGTGTGAACGGTAAAACTAGGACCTATTTGAAGCTATATAAGTTCCGGACTACGGCGGATACGAAGCAAAAGAAAACTAGGGAAAAATTTTTGAGCAATTCTTGAGCTGTGGTTTCACCTTCAGAATTTCTTGAGAATTGCATTCCATATGTACCTTCTTCAGCGCCTTCCGTCAGTGCTCCTGAAGAATGAGCTGTCTGGTGATGCCTCTTACTGCCAAGCTTAAAGATCATTGCTTCAAGTAAAGACTGTGCAATAATAAAGCAGCAGCAGCAGCTGTTATCTGCTTGCCAATATGAACAGGGTGGGTGGCCCTTTTTTTTGAGCTGAGTGTGTTGCAGAAGTCCTCTAAGAGGTGAAAATCAAGTGGCAACCAGAGTAATATTTGATTTACTCCTCTACTACATAGAAATGTGCACTGTTCGGATATACTACTTCTGTGTACATGCGTTATCGCACTACCGTCTATGAAATTACATGTTTAGGAAGAATGTCTTGCATTTCAGATTCTGCCATAGAATTGCTTTCAATTGAATTGCATAAGAATATATGCTCCTGTTTCTTTCTGGACATAAGAAAGATATTCATCTTCGTTTGCATAATGTAAATTCGCAATATTACATACCACATAAATTTGCATTTGCATTTGCCTCATGACTGATGGACCTTGGATATACTCGCACTAACTGACCTCATTTGTGCCCCATTTACACTTTTGTTCATTTTCAACTAGACACTTATGTCATAGTGGCAAATTACTTGTTGGAGTCGTATCTAAAGAATTACATTAATATGTAGAATTAACGATTTAAATTCAAAATTAATTTCAAACTAACAAGGGCTTGTTGATGATGGCAGTTATTCAGTGGCACTTGTTTGTTGAGTTGCAATTTCATATATCAATCTGACGCACTGTTTGCATAAGCGGTATCGCACTGGTTCTGTATGCTGGCTTGTTCAAATTTCAACTCTTGACGCTGTTATCTAGCGTATAATCGCACTAGACTCTTTATTGTGGCATTTCAAATCAATTGAATGCTGTTTCAACGCGTATCGCACTGTTTAGTTCATTTCATATTCAATCGCGCTGTTTACGTATCGCAGTTGCGTTTAGTTCCATTTCAATACGCGATGTTGTTGATAGCGTATCGCACTAATTCTTGTGCAACTTTCAAAATCACTCGCGCTATTTTGGCGCATCGCAACTGTTTTGTGCAGTTTACAAATTCGCGCTATTTTGCACATCGCCTGTTTTGGTGCAGTTTATCATTTGCCGCTATTTTGGCCATGCACTGTTTTGTGCAGTTTATCATTCCGCGCTAATTCTGCATCGGCACTGTTTTGTGCAGTTTTACATTTCGCGCTATTTTTAGCACCTCAATGCGACATTTCCTTGTGCATTTCGAATCAACTCGCACTGTCTTGTGCATTTCAAATCACATCGGCTTCCTTGCGCATGACTGTTTTGTGTACCTTAACTTGCATTTTGCATGCATTCCTCGCGCTAATCTCGCATCTCACTGTACTTGTTAGTGCATTGTATGCGCTATCTTGGCGCACCTTATCTGTATCGCACTGTTTTGTGCATTCACCTTGCTCGTACTGTTTTGTACACTTTAGCATCCGGCATATTTTGTGCATTGTTTGGCACTGTTTCTGTGCATTCACTCTGCATCCGCACTTGTCTTGTGACTCCCCGCGTTAGGAGCCTTAAAATCTCCTAAAGGTGCAATTCCTTTGGTGTTTTTGTTCGTGCCGACACGACTTCCGGTGGTCGGGTATAAGCCACCTGCCTGTGTTCGGCGGTGAGTTCTAGGAGACCAAACTGAGACGGTGTGAAACTAAGAGTTTGAATGGCTTATGCTAGAACGCAAAGTTCTCAGCTTGCTCATCATGTTTAATCAAGTTCAAGTGAGTTGAGGCCTTGTGGGTTATGTATTTGATGATATGCTGATATGAACCTTAACATCCCTATTTATCACAATTATCCTAGTGTGAACATTCACTTCACTCATGCTAATGTGAACATTCCACATCATCCACGTATTGTCCATGTTATATTCCAATGAAGTTGAGGCCTTTTGGTTGTGTAATTTTGAATGCAATATTGATGTGACAACCTTAACAATCTACATTTTTCAACTTACGGTCTATGATGTGAAATTTCACATTCACTCAATCTAATGTGAATCAGGTTCTCTACCTACAGTCAACTGCATACCTTCGACTACCATTCCACAGTGCAACTCATGAAAATTGATTTACATTTAATGTCAAAACAATTTACAATTAACGAACTGTCAATTTCCGATGTAATAATATGTCCCATAATATCAATCTAATTTTTTCTATTTCAAATATTACTTGTTTCTCGCTTTTGTATTTGTTGTGACGGATCGATATATTTTCTAAAAAAGAAGAGTAAAAGATAGTTTTGTCTTTAAAAAAATTAATTGTACTGTACATTTAATTCACTAATTGATAGTTTGATATCTATCTTTGATCACTTTTTTTATTTTCCTCTCTCTTAATCTCAAATAATGTCGGTTTTCTAATATTTTTGATATTCGTGAAAATGTTTGATTTCCGAGACTATAAGTTCTGAGTTTAAAATAACCTCAAGAATGGCGTGTCCTCGTGCTTTGAAATTCTGTAATGGAAGCAGACCATAAGGTTTGAAGTATAGCGAGGTATGCACCTCAATTCTGATACTGAATCCAACCTAGTTCCTGCTCACCCCGTAGAGAATATGAGAAAAAGCTAAACCTGACACTTGTCAGGAAGACAAAATAGTAGTTAACTTGTCATAGTAAATAAATTCCTCAAGAAGAATCAGAGTATATTTTTTTAAATATTTTTTTTTTTAACTAAAGCAGACCCTACTCATAAGGGATAAAAACTATTGGAGGTTCCACTTATATTTTTTTTTTTTCATTTGAGATGCAAAATACATCTTGCAATGTATATTTGGTAATCCCGCAAGTATAAAAAAAAAATAATTAATACAATCACAGGAGTCCAACAGGACGAGGATAAAGATATATTGCCAAATTTGCCTGTATAAGGGTATACCTTTTACCTCTTAAGCCATTATATTAGCATTTTAGCCACTAAACCAAAGTAGAAATTGTAGCAATATACTTTACTCAAACAACTGCTTCGCGTAGCGTATAAGTCCATAACTTCAATAACTGGATATAGTTGTTACGCGAATATATTCGTATAAGTTCTTCGAGTGGTTTATAGATATTTATTACATACCGAGATCCTATTCGCGTAGCGTATAAAGTAATATTTTCATATATAACCGGAGCCTCTGCGGTAGACGTATATAGTCCAATCTATCAATAATTCTTCTATGCATTACCATTTGCATTATTCCCTGCGCTGCGGGTCAACATCTTTGTACATCATCTTGTCCTATCAATTGTCTAATGTCTTTGGCCTTGGTCAACAAAAAATGAGTCGTTTCTTCTAGGCCTCTTGACAATTCAACTCCGTCTTCTTATGAAATCCGAGTTACTGTCAAAAAGAAGGGGCAACTGATAGACAAGCCACCAATTTGGTTTGAACGCGAACGCTATGAAGACTCAGACGTCACCAGTTGAGCACTTTTTGGTGATCATACAATTCATGTTGTGCGCTTGTTCAGTAAGTCTCAGAAGTCGCGCTGCGAGCCCTGCCTCCGGACTTCCGAACCCTCTTCTGTGCCTTGGCCTCGGTTTGAACGAAACCAAGTACTCTAGTTTTTTCTAAGTATTCTTGTTCCTGGTTGGCAAGTGTGGAGAGCGCTCCAAGTAGAAAAATATAGCTCTCCCGTTGGCCCAGCGTGCTACAATTATATTTGTGGCCAGATAGAGCCATTATTTGATTCAGTTAGATACTATTTCGAGGCCGGTAATATACCCAGGTTTTGCGGGATCCTGTTTTGTTCTCCGTCCGTGCGCCTCCCCGGTTCGGGCCCGACCTTCAACCATAATAGATTTGCTCATCATCTATCGTGACTATCATCTTATATCTTTCTCCATTATGGAGTCTGAGGGATGATAAATATATCGTGGCCGAACGCACTAATTCGTTGCCATTGGCAGTACCTATTTGTACGGGGAGCCGCCCATCCTGGCGTGTATTTTTGGGCCCCGAAGCTGTCGTTCTGTCGATCGATTTTTGTTCAATTTTTGAGATTCTGTATATTTCACGGAGGGATGGAGGTGGGAGGCCGCATATATATGGAGATATATGTATCATTTTCGCCCTCCGACACCCGTTTTTTCGCACTTCCGAGACCAATGTTATAGCACTTGTAGCCCATTTCTCTTCCTTCAAACCCAAACCACAAATTTCGTGAATGTCACAACACCATGGGACGGAAAAATAAAATTTTCATGCCCGGCCCACCCTAATGATTCTATCTGCTACCGAACTTTATTGAAGGGACCTCCTTCCGGGCCAATTAGATACATTGACACAAACTGCCTTGGGCCACTTTTCTTGAACTTTGAAAACACATAATTTGTGTTGTACTGCAACATGGAAGGGGAGGAGCCCTAAAGCTTGATAGAGATCGACCATATATATATATGACCACTTTATGACAGCCCCTCTAAAACTGGCTTGTTTTTCTACCTTCTCCTTGTTCATTCGCAGATTATTATTGACACGGGTTGTGTGAACGAGTAGACCTGGGAGGGTTGACCACTCCATTTCTCTCGTGGTTGGCCGGTCCACATACATTCTATTCTGCTGGACCTTTTTCACGAACTACGCCGACCAACGCGACCTAAGAGCGTCTATGATGGCTGGCCGGCCCCACTCGTGCAGAATCGCGAGAACCGGCAATGTTCCACTCATATCACTCTCCACTTTATAGCTCTGCATGCATGCCTTGTAAAATCACACACAATATCTATATCCGCGCACAGCGGCACTATTAACTTGTGACGAGGAACAAACGCGACGGCTTTATTACTTGCGCTCCAGCTCTATGGCTTAGACGCACTCTGCTCTCTCCTACATCTTATGGATTATTGGAAAGTAGGTATGATATACCACTTTAAGAAATGGGTATACAAGAGTGATTGGCTTGGAGATGATACATGCATAGCTGACACCCATTTTCCTTCAAGTTTTGGGCTTCCGCTTTCTTCATACCTCTCTTCAAGCAATCCTACTTATTCCAATCATCCTTCTCCATTCAGGGCAAGCAAGTTCGGGAAGAATTCCAAGACAACGGTAAGTAGTCACCAAGAATGCTTGGCTACTACAAGAGCAACAAAAGAATGTGTGGTGCTTCAAAGGTTGAAGCATTCCAATGAGCCCTCCTTATTTCTAGCTGGATTGTTTGCCACATCTTAACGGCCGAGCATGCTTAGCTGATTTGGATGGCTATCCGACCAAACACTGAAAGTGGCCCTTCTTTATGATCATATACTTTTTTTGTTTCAATTTAATGGCTCAACCCACTGTTTGAGACATGAATTGCCTTCCTTTCACAATATATATATTGAGTGGTGCCCATTCTGCATGCTTGTGGCAGCGGGCCACTATGGCTTCAGTTGTGTTGGAAATGATTTACAGGACACTTTAAAAGTAAGATGGCCTTGGAATTTTTGACCTTTCTTTTTAACATTGTTTTGATTTTAAAGGGGTCTTGTTCGTATAGTTTGACTAGTCATATTATAATGCGTTTCTCAGTGCTATATTACTATCAGCCTCCTATATACGGTGCCTTACAATTTTATGCCAATTGCATATTCTATGCATGGTTTATGTATATTATGTGTTTGGGATTTTTCATAACGTTCCTGTAAATGTGTATAATTTTTGGTCCCTCTTCAATTGTTGTAGAAGGGGATATGATATTTCCGTTTGGCCTTTTGCATATACCGACTTGCCTCTTGGCCACCTTTTTGGCCCTTTTCATTCTTGCATGGGAGTGTCAGGCCATACCGTGTGTTTGTTTTTGGGGTTTGATTTATCAGCAGTTCCCTGAAAAAGATAAACATCATATTATTGGGACCCCTCTGTTCAACTTTTCGTTTTGAAGGGACCTATAACCTGTTTGGAGGACTATGCAGATGCATAGACGATTGATCTATCGTTAATTCTTCAATGTTTACGGGACCATTTCTTTGCAATGCTTGAGTTTTTGACCCTGGTTTTTGGCGTTGCTGTTTTGGCAATGCATAATACTTGGATAATAAGTGCTTATTTTAAGGGGCTTTGTCCTTGCTTGCTGATTCTATTCATTGCATGTCCATTTTTTTGTATGGTTTGTGCTACTAATGTCTGTGATAGGTCCCCATTGTCGGGTGCCAAAATTGCTGCATAATTTCGGGACAATTCCCTGCGTCAGGATGCTGTTTATTCGAAGCCTCTATTGGGGCTGTTTTCCCCCCCACTTTTTCTTGCGTGAAAATCCATTAGCATCTTTTGCATATCAATTTTCCCGATGCATTTGTGTATTGCATATGCCCATTCGCCTCGGTATGCGTGCCCGCTGTTGCACGCATTTCGTAGCACTTCATTTTTCGTCTATCGGCCTCATTATGTGAGGGTGCGGCTTGAGGCTCTCTCCATGGTTAAGTATAAAGTTCCATGTTGCATTCTTATATGTCATTTCTCACATGTCTCCTAAAATGTGCATTGGCCTATGCCATTGCCTCGGTCGTTTGGCGTTTGCACTGGGTGCACTTTGCAGCATTTCGAGAGGGGCATTTGCATTTTCATCCAATCGGCGTCTCTTATGTTGATTTGTGGTCTAGAGGGACTTCCTCTCAATGTATAGTAATAAGATGTCCCATTGTTGTCCTATTTTCCTATAATGTCATACCTTCCATGCCATCTGCAATTGCGGTAATGCCATTTGCCCGGTTTGGCGTGCCCGCGTGCACGCATTTCGAGGCAACTTCAATTTTCATCCATCGGCCTCTTATGTGAGTGGTGGCTGAGGCTCTCTCAGTGTTAGTATAAGTCCAATGTTGCCCATTCTATATGTCAATTTCCATGCCATTGCGATCTGCGTATGCATTGCCTGTTCGGTTTTTTGTCGTGCCCGGCTGTGCTCATGTTTGGCGATTGTCGGAGATCACGTTCTATTTCATGCTCATCGGCCTCGTTTATATGTGAGTGTGTTTGAACTGGGCTGCTCTCGTGTTGAGTGTTGAAACATTAGCCCAACAGGCTCATAATTTACCATGTATTTGCCATTGCGGTAATTGTTTCATTTTCTAGTAAGGTCTTGCGTGCGCCGTGTAAAGTTGCCGCATTTCGAGGGCGCATCTCTTTTCCACAGATAATGCGAGTCTAGTGTTTTCTTTAAGTATCGGCAGTCTTTAATTGCATTTTCTCGGTTTGCGTGCCCCGTGTGGTTCGGCAACCATTTGAGATGTGTAATATCTCCGAGACATCTCATTTTCAATAAGCATTGTGCGTTGCTAAGGTTTGGCGTGTGAATTCTTTGTTGTCATGGTCAGCTAGGCAATAATCATGCACATCATACTGTGTAGCTGTTTTGTTTCGGGGATAGGAGTTGTTTTATGGTACCCGGGATGCTGGGAAGCGTGAGGTGCCCCGTGTTCGTCGTTAGCGTCCGAGTGTGAACGTGATATGAAGTTCTCAATTCCTGGCAGCAAAGATCAACGAACTTATTTAGCTATTTCCATTGATGGCACGATTTTAGGGTTTTTGCAGTTTTGTGTTTTGCGATGGTGCATTCATGCCTATGTTTGAATTGGTGTCATTTCGACTCCGGTTTGGGTGGCCGATCATGCCTCCGGTATGGCATGATTGGTGGCAAACAGGGAATCGAGGCATCGCATATTATTTGGTGAAAATACAATTGCTATGCCCCTTTCCTGCTCTCTGTTGCAGCAAAATGAAGAACAGCACTTTTCAGGAGTTTTGGGTTCAGCGCTTATCCAACGCAGATAGACTGCTAAACCAGCGGTCTTAATATCGATGGGCATCGTTCGTGGATTTTCGAAAGCAAAATTGATGGCAACAGCTCAAATCAACACCACATAACATTCTCAGGAAGCATAGGCAGTCCTGGCTTGCAAACGCCAGCTGTGTGGGATTACAGCTTTTTTAGTTAATTTGAATTAATTAATTAGCGAATTAATTGTATATGGTGGTATTTTGGAACTGTAATATTTGGACTATGGTTAGATATTTCTTTTATCTTATCGGGACTGAAAACTTGATATAATATTTTAATTCAGACTCCTCGCGCGATGAGGGACAACACACTCCTCGAAGTAAATATAAAGTGTAGGTGGCGTCTGGATGTGTTTTGTGATGTTTCGGTTGCCAAACCCCACGTCTTTCTCCCTTTTATTTAATAACTACAGCTTATGCATGGTTAGTATTTAGGTGTTTAGACATATTTAAAAATTAGCTTATATAAACTAGTATGACCAGTTCAGTGGTTGCAGTCAGTTCGATCGACTGTTTTTTCCGGCATGCTTTTACCGCGGGCCTCGGCGGCACTCCTTCTAACTGGCAATTAGTTATATGACTTTCAAATATCCCCGAATTGACATATCACTGTTAGCTTGTAGATTTTCATACTGCCATGTTTGTGAGAGTATGATTTATGCCGAGCCTGCATTTTTTACCCTGCAAAATTGCATTTTTTTTCGCATGTGTTGCATATATAGTGCGTACATTTCGTTCTGGTGTATACTTAATGTGATCAGTGCATGAGGAATTTCTACATAGTAGTTTCTTAATATGTTCGGCTTCGCAGAGTATCGGTAAGATTATGCTTTAGCATCCTTGCAATGCGTGTGAGTGGAATGCCCATGGATAGCATGCTTACCAAACGGTGAGTGAAGCAATATGCTTACGCTGATATATACTGCCTGAACTTAGCTGTAGAGGTGAACGGTATGGGTTGGTCGTTAAATTCGGAACAATCATTGACTTGGTGAGTTTTAGCCCCTCGATAGTGGCAAACCATCTTTTCCTGTAAGGGCCCAACCATAGACGGTGTGGGGTTCAAATCTGTTTTTAGGTTTTGAATAAGCCTAGCTTGCGTGTAGCAAACCATCTTCAAATAATTACAACTGAAATGGCTTTTGTTTCCAATTGCGCATAGTGCAAACTCTTATAGTCTTATACTTATATGCGTTGTGCATCACATAGTAACCTGCTAACATAACCGGAATAAAGAAACTCAGCAATGGTTTTGCAATTTCGTCAAAAAATAGGATGAGTCAATGGTGTAGATAGAAGGTCCCGGTGGAGTAAAATCGTTGTTTTGGAAATCGAGGCGGCGAAGCGGTGGGTGCCTCAAGAAAGTGCCTTGTTCCCCTCATTCTCGTAATACCACGTTGCTCGGAGCCGGAGTGCAATTTGGTGACGGTGACGGACACGTGGCCTCTTTGCTAGTGCCCACGAGTCAGGGGGGTAGTTTCCCTACAAATATTCCCACCAATAGATTAAATAAGTTTTAGGTATGCAAGTCGACTCACTACTATATCTTTGGATCAAATAATGCAGTCATGTTGGCACTAGCGATCTCCTTTCAAAAATCTGTTTTCTCAAAACACCATGGGGTTACCCTTCGTTGTACCGTGATCAGGACTTGTGTCCGTGGAATGTTGGAGTTGTTTTATTATCTTGTGTTGCATCCTCTTTCTTTGTATAATTGAGTTATAGGAATGTGTGGTGCAGAGTTTTTGTTACAGGTTGGTTGTGTTTGGGAGCCTAGTGCTGCTGCCTCGATTTGACCTCGCTCGAGGCGAGGAGTTGGTCGCTCGAGCGATGAAGTTGGTTTCGTGTGTCCTGGTGGCATGATCGAGCACGAGTGGCTTCGCTCGAGCGAGCGATTGCTCTGGTTTGGACTGAGAGTTGCATTTCTGGCTCGAAGCGTTCTTGTCGCTCGAGCGCATCGGTTGTCTT
>NW_021038173.1:0-13685 GCF_004153795.1 Camellia sinensis | reverse complement strand
AATGCCTGTGGGTGAAGGCTGGGTTATCTGAATTGGAGTAAATCATTAAATGTTTCAAGCCTACCTGCAGGTAGCAAAACCTCTTTCAAAAAAACAAACATGAAATGTTTTGTTCCAATTCAGGCAACTCAGTCTATACTTGTATGCTGTGCGCATCACATAGTAACCTAGGCTAATAACCGGAATAAGAACTCACAATGTTTTCAAAAATTGATATCATGGTTAGTAGAGGCCAGTCTATGACCGGGCGAGCGGGGGTGCTCACGAAGTGACCTTCCCCAATCGTACCCAAGTTCCCGAGCCGAGGCAACTTTGGTGATGACGGACACGTGGCCTTTTGGCACCGAGTCAGGGTTTCCTAAATTTCCCAAAATAAAATATTTAGGTGGCGACTCTGTATCTGGCAAAGCAGTCCATGTTTGGCACTTCTTTCAAAAATCTGTTTTCTCAAAACGATTTGCCTGATTTGGACTCTTTGGTTCAGACTTAGCACCGTGACTGACAAAAGTCGAGTCCGAGCTGTAGCGAGGTCCCCCGCGGGCTGTCTACAGCAGTGTGGTCAGATTTTCACCCACACACATAAACATATCAAAACATAAATAGTTGGACATTTTCATGAATGAGCAATTAGAAGCACCACACACGTAAACTTAGTAAAGTTTGTAAAAAGGCTGTAGAAAATACAGCAGAAGACATAAATATATTCTCCGAATTTTATAGGTTTCCAACAGGTTAATTATATAGAAACGCTTTCATTATCACTAAATATCACTTCAAAACAATTCATTTATTCTTAATAATCTATGCACACAGATTTAACACAAATAACCCAATAAAACATAAACTGAAGATACATACTCATAGACACTAAAATTAAGATAACTCTACTCTTGCAAGGGGCATTATGTCACATAATATTAAATGTGAGGATATATTTTCTGAGTACCAACACGTGGCAAGGTGACGCCGACGTGTCAGCCGAGGTGCCACGTGTCCTGGTCGTGATGCCGAAGTGATCTCGGCAAGGCCGAGGTTATTTCCGAAGATATCGAAAACCGAGATAAGCGGATAAGGGACAAGAGTCCTAGAATGAAGAGGGAACTCAACTTGGATATGGACAAGAGTCCTAGATTGGGAGAAGACTTCAGTTTGGGTAAAGATAAGACTCTTAGAGAGTTTATCCTAATCTCACTGGGAGTCCCAGGTTAGCAGCAATCCTAAGTCCATTAGGGTGAGGCTCCTATTGGGACTAGGATTGTATTGGCTATAAAAGAGAGGCACCCCCATGGGTCAGAGGTATGCTTTTGATACTCAAGCTTGTGAGTTTAGTACTTGATTTATCTTTGAGAGATATACTGACTTGATCGTCGGAGTGCCCCCGGGTGGTCGAAACCACCGCGGGATTCTTATATTTCTGTTGTAGGTCAGTCAGGTGCCATCTATTCTGCCGGTGCTCTCCAGCTGGTTACTAAGCGGGCAGTGTGGTCGGAAAATCACCCACACATTAAAATAGTATGGAATAAGGCTTTCAGCTTTAGTAAATTCATCTATCAAGGAATATTATGTGCAATAAGCCATAGACAGTTGTGGTGCCAAACCTGGAGGTCTGTAAATTTAACTCCTTGAGCAGCAGAAACCAGAAGCTGCTTCTCTGACAGTAGCAGTCTCAATTGCAAGGCCACTTCCTTAACTGCAAAGCCATGAAACAGCATCATGACAATGGTAAATAGAGAATTATATGAAAATTGTTATACATAAGTCAGATATTATAATCTAATATACATAGGAACAGGCTATCCAAAAGAGCACTTAAAAAAAAAATTTATTGCCTGAGAAGCTAAAGAAAAGTGGTCCCATATAAGGAGCTCCCTCAGGTGATTCAAAACATTCACCAAAATCCATATAGATTCCACTAAGAGAGACAAAATCTCTATAGGAGAGACAAAACAATGTAGCAATGTCAGGAGAAAAACATGCATATAGATTCCACTAATAGGTGATCTATTCCTTTTTGCTTACTATGTACACTAACTGCTGATGATTTCACAGAAAAGCCATGCAAGGAAATAAACAGCTTTTTATTGGGTTTTCAAGAATATCTTAGTGATTTAATGTTCCCTAGAGTCGTTTTTATTTGGAAACATCATTAGTCCTGTACATACATGTATATTGCTCAGATCAGTATCATTGGGCAGCAAAGCCGCATCAACTTCTGAAGTGCAAATTTTTTTGCAAGGAAGGCTTGTTCTGTTTAGATGGCAGCCACATAGAAATAGGTTTGGATTTGAATTCTGACTCTATTTACATGTTTATGTCTTTCCACTTCCTATTCAAGACAAACCAAAGAAAAAACACCAAAATCCAAAACCAAATTCAAGACATGTAGATATAAAACTCCACACCAAAACAACTTTACATGAAAAATCATTCCAGAATAATAATCATTCCAATCAATGAGGGAATCCAATTTTATTCCTCTGTTTTTGCGTTGGTTGTCTTCTTTGTGATTCCAATATGTTGCTTTATTTGCCTAACATCTACTACTATTCTGAACAGAAATTTACTGCTATCATGTGGAGGCTGGCACTATTTGTTACTCTTGTGTTGACTCTGATTGCAGCAAGTAGAAATGCAAAGACAAACCAGAAGACATCCTTCAATCTGATCAAAAGCTCAAACTATTTTACACTTGAGTTCGAGTAGGAGTTGTTTGACATGGAGGTTAATGTTGCGGATCTTGGGCACACCAGGGGACACTCACAAGCAAGAACACAAGACTTTTAACGTGGTTCGGCAAACCGGCCTACGTCCACGGGAGCGATGTTGTTATATATCAACAAATGGAGGAGATTACACACTCTCAACTCACTGTCTCTCTATATAACACACTCTCTCACACTCTCTGATTTGCTATGATGCCCTGTATTCAACTCACCATCACCATTCCATTTTATACACCAAAACAGAAGGTGGAGGAGGCCTCATGGGTGTGTTGGCTGCCAGCCCAATATTCTCCTTTGTTGCTGGCGCATGGCAAGCCTCATGGCGCCAACTCAAGCCTCATGGCTTGCCAACTCATGCCAACCTCTTTTGCCTTCCTTTTACCATGTGGGTTGGCCACCCTTCCATATGGCTGCCAACTCAATTTGGGTTGATCTCCTACAGTTAACACATTGAACTCCTATAGAAAGTGGTGCCTCACCTTAAAAATTTTCTATCGTGTTTTATATCATATTATTTATTTGATTATACATGTTGTGAACTACAGAACATTGGAGCCTACATTGGTGATTAGTTTCCTTTCAATTCTTAGCACTTTGGTAATTCCACATTTGTAATTAGTTTCTTTTAAAAAATTTCTGCAGAATGGGTAGCAGCCAAAAATGCAAACAAGAAGTCACCAGGCAATGTTTCAAATAAAGGGGCAACCAATTCAGCAGAAGAGCAATTGCTACATTGGTAAGGCTTTACGCAGCTTGTTACAAAAAAACATCTATTGACTGAAGCATCAACATATGGATCTCTAACAAACTGTTTGAACATTCCAAGCTGTAGATCTCTCCTTATATTCACACTTATACACATACACCACCAGCTTTCTTCTGCACACAAGATTTCTCTTGCACACCCACCTCCAAATACCACCCAATTTTAAGATTATTCTACAATTTAATGTATGATTTTCAAAATTAATTTAATTAAGCAACAATTAGTCTTAATAAATCTTGATTAACACATAATTAAATCAATCATGATCTAATCACAAATCCCACTTAATTAATTTATATATTATTCACAAACTTTAACTAATGCTAAAAAAATCTATATATATATATATATATTATTAACAATCATACTTGTTATTATTTTTGTAAATATGAATCAACCATCTTTTTTGCATAGACAATCTGGAGCTGGATGCACTAATACCAACAGTCCGATCTAGTGATATAAATGAATGAAATAGAAAGAACCGCTTCAATCATTTCCAAGAGGAAAGTAATTTGATCACTTCCTGGAAAACAGTCTACAACAAGTAGCAAGTGGGTTTTTAGACAATTCCAGGATTCAAAGGAAACATGAGTCACACACCTTCCCCATACAATGAAGCTCTTGTTGTAATTTAGACAAAACAAATATAACTTCAATTGCGCTGCTACAATTAGTGTGATTTGATGTTGGCAGCCAGGCAATTCCAAATCATGAGAGCAGAGAGAGAGAGAGAGAGAGAGAAGGGAACTAATCACATTTAAAAACAAATAGCACAAATTAGTTCCCAATTCCCAATAATATTGGGGACTACATACATTAAAAAACACATAATTTAGCCCACCAAAATCAACTCTAAAATCAACAGAAAATTACAATGACTTATTTTTGTATTTGCGATAAAATCAAATTAATCTGTGTTGTTCCTCCATAGATATACTAATTATTATTTGCTTGTCAAGAGAATCCAATTCATCTTCTAGATCAATTAATTTTTGCCTTGCGAGAGGATTACAACACGTTTGGTTTAGGATCTACATCTTCTAGATCAATTTAATTCATCTTCTACACGTTTGGCCTTAGATGAAACCTAATTTACTTCCAGAAGTTGCTTTTAGGAGTCCAAAAAAAATTTAATCCATTTACCCAAGAAACCTTACACTTTTTGAGTTTTTAATTGCATCTTTCTTATCTTTGCGGTTTTTCGTTTTTTAATTACCATCATTTAGGGTTTTCATTGTTAATAGTTTTTGGATTTTTTCATTTTCTTTCTTTTACTGTTTTATATTTCCAAGTGATATACCAGACCATTTTCTCTTGATTGGGATTTGCAATTTTCAGCTTAGAAAATTGGATGCCGATCTTCTTTTTGATTGGAACATTCACAGTTGAATTCCTCATATTATTGAGACATTATTAACAGAACATGGTGTGCAATCTGTTGAACATCTGGGTTAGAGTGACCAACAGTGGTCAATATTGTGCACACAGTTTTTAAATAGTAACAATCACATTACAGATATTACGAAATCACAGGTTGATGCAAGGATGTTTTTTTTTTTTTCGATCTTTGGAGGGCGGCGGCTGGCGGCCGCCACCCGGAACAAAAATTTGGAAAAATATCATATATTTATACTTAGAAATTTTAAAATAATTAAAAATTATAGAGTTCGCACCCTTAAAAATTTTTTTTTAGATTAATTTCAAAAATTATATATGAATAGCCCCCTAATTTTTTATACTATTTGCGATTTTTTTTTTTGAATTTAGTTAACATTTATATAATAAATCTATTTTAAAATTTCATGTTATATGTATTTTTTTAAATTTAGGTCAAGATTTGAAAGCAAAATTTTTAGAAACTTTTAGTGGCGTCAAAGTGTATGTTAGGTTTATTCTTGCAATCCCGTTTGACTAAACATCCTTTGGAGTTTTGTAATTTTATTCGCATTTCTTTTTCAGTGAGGCTCTGAGTGTTTAGATGAGAATCCAACCCGAATCGAGCCTTTTCAGAGAAGTTTGTAGCAAATATTTTCAAGATTGCCACTTTCGCTGATTATACGGGGTCGAGCTGCCCGGTCAGCCGTTGGCCCGAAGCAAAATTGCAAAATACATTCAAGTTGCCTGTCCGATCCATTGTTATATTTTTTCCAGTTTTTCCAGTTTTGGCTCCCCGCTTCGAGCGGGGAAAGGGACGCTCGAGCGTGGCATTGGAAGCTCTCAGCATCTCTGCAGTCGCCTGTTAAAAATACTGGAAGGTGGTGATTTACGCTCGAGCGGATGCTCCTACGCTCCGAGCGCATCTCAGTTTTGTTCGCACGCAGTTTTTGGTCAGTCCGCTCGAGCGGCTGTGTTGAGCTTACGAGCGGAGATCGCGGGACAGATTTCTATAAATTCGCATGTTGGGACAGATTTTAGGATAACTTCTCCAGATCTTCTTTTTGTTTCTAGGGTTTTATATCTGGGGATACTTTGGGAGTTTTCTTTGATGTTTTTATGAGTATTTCAACTCATATGATCTAAGAGAGTACATCAAGGTTTGTTTGTTATAACAACAAAAGAGAGAGTTATTCTTTAGTTGTGGATTCTGAAAGAATTCGAGCCTAAGCTTTGGTGGATCCGGAAGTGGCCTCATCAGAAAAGACAATTTCCGTGGTGAAGATGGGGTGGAAGAGGCACATAAAGGTTGGGTTCAATTAGGCGTTTGTGGATTCGCTAGGTAATTGAAGGAGTATACCTGGTAATTCCTTTAATTCTTCTTAGTGGATTGTCTATGTTGGCTGCCCGGGTTTTTTATCACAGTTGGAGGTTCCAATTGTGGTTTTTTCCACGTTAAATCGCTGTGTCTCTTTGTCTTGATTGTTTGATTAGGATTGTTATTCTGCTTTAAAATTGATAATAATCACAAATCAACATCTAGGAGATTTCTAGATTTCAATGGTATTCAGAGCAGGTCGTTCTATTTTTTTAAAAAAAAAATATTTTCTTAGAACGAGATCTTGTTTGATTTGTGATTTAATGGATACATTCGTGAAAGGAAAATTCTATGGCGACCACCCCTACTTGACGGATCCCAATTATCCTTTTTGGAAAAGCTCGGATGAGATCTTTTAAAAATCTATTGATGAAAAAAGTGGCACCGTCGATGAATGGTGGACTGAACCAACAATTACTGTTGATTGGAGTTACAATCCCCAAAACCAATGATTCAGTGGGAACACAACTGATTACCAAAATAGTAGCTGGAATAGTAAAAGCTATCAATTCTCTCTTTTGCGCTGTCACACCTGAAGAATTTAGTCGTATTTTGTAACGTGAATCGCAAGAGCGCTTGGATATCTTACAAACTATTCATGAGGGCACCCTTCTGTGGTAAACGCTCAAAACTTCAATGCTCACATCTAGTTTCGAAACCTTTCAATGAAAGATAGTGAGACCTTTGATGAATTTTAGCGAAGTTGAGTGCATGTAAATTCCAGCTTCAATTTAGGTGAAAAAATTCCAGAATTCCAAAAGTTGTTGCGGAAAATTGAGATCCTGCTCGATTCGGTTCCAACCAAAAGTTACGGCTATTGAGAGCTCAAGATGTTTGACAACCTCAAGCTGGATCAGTTTGTTGGGAAATCTCCAAACTTATGAGGCACACAGGAATTTCAAACAGAAACAAAAAGATATTGCTTTTAGTAGTGCTCATAAACATTTAGAGAGGATTCTGATGGAGAATTGTGATATAGATTCCAGATTATGGCTGCTTTTGATTAAACAATTTAAAAAATCTTTTTTGAAAAAGAATTCCTATCTTTCTTGGATCTACTCATTCTGCATAAAATCTAAAGGCAAGATAAACTCAAAAATTAATTCTATACAAGAAGGAGAAAGGATGATACAAGGAACTCTGAAGACTCCAATGCTATGAATGCCAATGATTTGCCTTATTGCTCAAAGAATGCCCCACTCGTTGAAGAAGAAGAAAAGCCCTTGCCAATCACTTGGGATGATGAATCTGAATCTGATGAAGATGAAAGTAACAATGAAGGTCAAGGCGAGAGGGTCATAAACAATTTGTGGGGTGTGGCGTCTTCTGAAGCTGAAAGACAAACAGATTTCTCCAAAGAGGGTCAGTTGAGAATATCACTGATGATGAATTCCTCGCGAGAGCGATCATGAAGAGCTTGAGCAACTTATGAAAAGTTGTATAAGAGTCTCTTAAGTTATTCAAATTTGATGACAAATCACAAGAAACTCAAAAGCATGTGAATGTGAGAATGTCAAAACCCTTAAGGAGGAGATTTCCGAGGCCAGGATTAAAAATGCCTCAAGGTAGCTGATGGTCATCGACAAGTTCTTGTGCAAAAATTGTTGACTTGCTTTGAGACAGAGAGGAGATGAAGCTGCTGGCCAAAGCAATGGCACTCTTGTCATCAAACTCATGTGTTGAGATCCCAATGATATCCTCCAAAGTCTTTGATCCTTTGTTCCAACAAGCCCAATGGTAGCCATAGCCACCACTGAGCTCTTTCTACTTCTGATCATTAGTTCTTCAAAGCAACTTGTGACATCTCGAGAGATTTCAATCTTTCTTTTTTTTTTCAACATGGCATGGCGTTTGCAGCAGCTCATTCTCTCTGTCTCACAAGTTCAACAATTTTGCACAAAGAACTTGTCGATCATCAGCTACCTTTGATGCGATTATCCTGGCCTCGGAAATCTCCTACCTTAAGTTTGACATTCTCACATTTCACATGCTTTGAGTTTCTTTGTGAGTTTGTCATTCAATATTGAATAACTTAAGAGACTCCTTATACAACTTTTCATAAGCTTGCTCAAGCTCTTCATGATCGCGCTCCGAGGTTCATCATCATGTGATTATTCTCAACTGACCTCTTTGGAGAATCTGTTTGTCCTTCAGCTTCAGAAGCCGCCATGAAAGCAAAGAAATTAGTTATGACCCTCTCGCCTTGACCTTCATTGTTACTTTTCATCTTTCATCAGATTTTTTTCAAGGGGGAATTTTTCAAATTTTCAAATTTTTTTTCCCCAAAAAGCAGTGATGGCAAGGGCTTTCTCCTTCAAACGAGTTGGGCATTCTTTGAGCAAAAATGGCCAAATCCTTGCATTCATAGGCATGGAGTCTTCAGAGTTTCCTTGTATCATTCCTTTCTCCTTCTGCTATAGAATTAATTTTGAGTTTTATCTTTGCCTTTAGATTTATTTGAGAATGAGTAGAGGATTCCAAAGATTAGGATTCTTTTCAAAAGTTTTTTAAATTGTTTAAACAAAGCAGCCATAATCTTGGAATCTATATCACAATTACTTCATCAGAATCCTCTCTAATTTTGATGAGCACTACTAAAGCAATATCCTCTTTTTGTTTCTGTTTTGAAAATCCTGTGTGCCTTCATAAGTTTGGAGATTTCCAACCAACTGATCCAGCTTGAGGTATGTCAACATCTTGAGCCTCCTCAATAGCCGTAACTTTTGGTTTGGAACCGATCGAGCAAGGATCTCAAAATTTTTCCCACAACTTTGGATTCGGAATTTTTTCACCTAATTGAAGCTTGGAATTTACAATGTCACTCAACTTCGCATAAAATTCATCAAAGGTCTCACTATCTTTCATGAAAGGTTTTTCAAAACGTAGATGATGTAGCCTTTGAAGTTATGAGCGTTTAACAGAAGGAGTGCCCTCATGAATAGTTTGTAAGATATCCCAAGCCTCTTTTGCGACTTCCCACAGTTACAAATACGACTAAATTCTTCAGGTGTGACAGCGCAAAAGAGAGAATTTGATAGCTTTACTATTCCAGCTACTAATTTGCGTAATCAGTTGTGTCCATTGATCAATTGGTTTGGGATTTGTACTCCGATCAACAGTAAATTGTTGGTTCAGTCCACCCATCATGACGGATTTGCCAAAACTTTTTCATCAATGATTTTAAAAAGATCTGCATCCGAGCTTCCAAAAAGGGATAATTGGATCCGTCAAGGTAGTGGTGGTCGAAACCATAGAATTTTCCTTCACGGAATTGTAATCCATTATCACCAATTATCAAAACAAGGATCTCGTTCTTAAAAGAAAAATATTTTTTTTTTAAAAAAAAATAGGAACGGACGCTGCTCTGGAACCATTGAAAAATCTAGAAATCTCCTAGATGTGTGATTTGTGATTTATGTTATTCAATTTTAAGCAGAATTATAACAATCCTAATCAACAACAATTACAAAGAGACACAGCGACTTTAACGTTGGAAAAAAACCACAATTGGACACCTCAACTTGTTGATAAAAAACCGACGGGCAACAGCCCACAAGACATCCCACTAAGAAGAATTAAAGGAATTAACAGGTATACTCTCATTTACCTAGCGAATCCAAACGCTCTTTAATGTGAGACCAACTTATGGTGCCTCTTCCAACCCCATCTTCACCACGGAATTGTCTTCTGATGAAGCCACTCCGGATATTCCACAAAGCTTCTAGGCTCGAAATTCTTCAGAATCCTACAACTAAAGAATAACTCTCCTTTTGTGTATAACAAACAAACCTTTGATGTACTCTCTTAGATCATTGAGTAATAACTCAATAAAAAACATCAAGAAAACTCCCAAAAGTATCCCCAGTATATTAAACCCTAGAAATCCAAAAAGAAGATCTGGAGAAGTTATCCAAATCTGCCCCAACATGCGAATTTTATAGAATCTGTCCGCGACTCCGCTCGAGCTCACAACAGCCCGCTCCGAGGCGGGACTGACCAAAAAAACTGCGTGCGAACAACTGAGATTGCGCTCGAGGTAGGAAGCATCCGCCGAGCGTAAAATCACACCTTCAGTATTTTTACAGGCGACTGCAGAGATGCTGAGAGACCTTCCAATCCACGCTCGAGCGTCCCTTCCCCGCTCGAGCGGTGAAGGCCAAAACTTTGGAAAAACTGGGAAAAAATATAAACATGATCGGACAGGGCACTGTTGAATGTATTTTTGCATTTTGCTTCGCGGCCACGAGCTGACGCAGCTCGACCCCCGTAATAATCAGCGATAGTGGCAATCTTGAAAAAATATTTTGCATCACAAACTTCTCTGGAAAGGCTCGATTCGGCGGTTGGATTCTCATCTAAAAACTCAGAGCCTCACTGTAAAAAGAAATGCGAATAAAATTACAACTTCAAAGGAGTTTTTGTCAAACGGATCCAAGAAATAAAAATCCTAACATACACTTTGACCCATAAAGTTCTAAATTTTAGCTTTCATCTTGACTAATTTAAAAATACATATACATGGGAAATTTAAAATTAGCATTATTATATATGTTAACTAATTCAAAAAAAAAAAATCTCCAAATAGTAAAAAAATTAGGGCGGCATTCTATATAATTTTGAAATTATCAAAAAAATTTAAGGTGCGAACTCCTAAATAATTTTTAATTATTTTTAAAATTTCTAGTATAATTAATATTGATATTTTTCAAAAATTTTTGCGGGTGCGGCCGCCAGCCCGCCCCCCTCCAATAATCCTTCCTTGCTCATACACCTTGATTTTTTCACTTCAGTTTATTACGTATACTAGCTTGCTGTATTTTCTTGTAACTTATATACTCAGTTGTTTTATTCGTTGATATTTATTGATTGGTACTATTTCTTGTAATTATGTCTGTTGATCATCTTCTTTCCTATATATATTTCTTAGTCTTATTTTTTCGTATTGTCTCATCGATGAAATTTTGCTTATGTTAGACTAGGACTCGCTGGTTATGGATCGTCTATTATATCTGTAATGTGATTGTTACTATTTTAAAACTGTGATTGCACAATATTGGACCACTGTTTTGGTCATCCTACCCAGATGTTCAACAGATGCACACCATGTGTCTGTTAATATGTCTCAATAATTGAAGGAATTCAACTATGGGTGAAAATGTTCCAAATCAAAAAGAAGACCCATCAATTTTCTAAGCTGAAAAATTGCAATCCAATCAATGAGAAAATGTCTGGTATATCACTGGAAAATATAAAACAAGTAAAGAAAGAAAATGAAAATCAAAAACTATTAGACAATGAAAAACCCAAATGATTGGAATTAAAAAAACGAAACCCAAAGGATGAGAAGATGCAATTAAAAAACTCAAAAAGTGTAAGGTTTCTTTGGGTAAATGGCGATTAAATTTTTTTTGCGACTCTAAAAGCAATTCTGGAAGTAATAGTTTTCATCTAAGGCCAAAACGTGTAGAAGATGATAATTTTGATTCTAGAAGATGTAGATCTACCAAAACGTGTTGTAGATCCTCTTCGCAGCAAAATTAATTTGATCCCTAGAAGATGAATTGGATTCTCTTGACAGCAATAATATTAGTATATCATGGAGGAACAACAAGATTTAATTTGATTTATTCGGCAAATACAAAAAAGTCTTGTAATTCTGTTTGATTTTAGAGTTGATATTTGTGCCTAAATTATGTGTTTTTTAAATGTGTAGTCCCAATATTGATTGGAATTGGGAACTAATTTGTGCTATTGTTTTTTTAAATGTGATTAGTTCCCTTTCTCTCTCTCTCTCTCTCTCTCTCTCTCTGATTTGGAATTGCTGGCTGCAACATCCAAAATTCACCACTATTGTAGCAGTCCAATTTTGAATGTTATTTTGTTTTGTCTAATTACAAAACAGAGCTTCATTTAGGGGCGGAAGGTTGTGCTGACTTCATGTTCTTGTGAATCCTGGAAAATTGTCTAAAACCCACTTGCTACTTGTGTTAGACTGTTTTCAGGAAGTGAATCAAATTTACTTTCCTCTTGGAATGATTGGAAAGCGGTTCTTCTATTTCATTCATTTATTCAACTTAGAGTCGGTGACTGTTGGGTATTAGTGCATCCACTCCAGATTGGTCTATGGCAAAAAAAAGAGAGTTGATCATATTTACAAAAAATAAATAACAAGTATGATTGTGAATAATATATATATATATATATTGAATTTTTTAACATTAGTTTAAGTTTGTGAATAATATATATAATTAAATTAAGTGGGATTTGTGATTAGTCATGATTGATTTAATTATTTGTTAATCAAAGATTTATTAAGACTTAATTGGTTGCCTTAATTTAAATTAATTTTGATCATACATTAAATTTGTAGAATAATCTAAAATGAGGCGTGGTATTTGGAGTTGGGTGTGCAGAGAAATCTGCTGTGTGCAGAGAAAGCCTTGTGCGGTGTATGTGTTATAAGTGTGAATATAAGGAGAGATCTACGTGGAATGCTTCAAACAGTTTTTTGTTAGAGATCCATATGTTGATTGCTTTCAGTCAATAGATGTTTTTTTTGCTAAACAAGCTGCGTAGCCTTACCATGTAGCAATTGCTCTTCTGCTGATGGTTGGCCCCTTATTTTCAATGGAACACTTGCACACATCGCGTCGCCACTTGCTTGTTTGCATTTTGGCTGGCTACCCCATTCTGCAGAAATTTTTTTTAAAAGAAACATTACAAATTGTGGAATTCACCAAACGTGCTAAAGATGAAAGGGAACTAATCACCAATGATAGGCCCATGTTCTGTAGTTCACAAACATGTATACATCAAATAAATAATATGCATATACTAAACACCGATAGAAATAATTTTTAAGGTGAGCACCACTTTCTATAGGAAGTTCAATTGTGTTAACGTGTAGGAGATCAACCCAAATGAGTGTCAGCCATATTGAAGGGTTGGCCCAACCTACATGGTAAAGATGGAGTAGCAAAAGAGTGGCATGAGTTTGCGGCAGCCGATGTAGGCTTGGAGTGGCGCCATGAGGCTTTTGCCATGCAGGCCACGCAACAAGAGAATATTGGGCTGGCAGCCAACCACACCCATGAGGCCCCTCGCACCTTCTGTTATTTGGTGTAAAATTGGTAATGGTGATGGTGACGTTGAATACAGGGGCATCATAGCAAAGTCAGAGAGTGTGAGAAGAGTGTGGTTATATAGAGAGACAGTGAGTGAGAGGTGTAATCTCCCCCATTTGTGATGTATTATTAACAACAATCGCTCCAGTGACGTAAGGCGTTGCCGAAACCACGTTAAAAGGTCTGTATTACTTATACTCTGGCGATATGATCGCAGCTGGTGATGAACACAATCGTGCAAAAAATGCATCGTGCCAAAGTGATCGCAGATGACTCATGTCAAACAACTGAAACATACTCTCGAAATCTCTTCCTCT
>NW_021038169.1:0-32762 GCF_004153795.1 Camellia sinensis | reverse complement strand
AAGCTGTTATATTCTTGTTCCAGTAACGTTAAAGTAAGCTGAGTATTGTGCCTAATCCGATCTTTTTTTTGTTCCATATTTAGTAAAACATTCTAATCACGGACGTAAACATTTTCCAAAAATATGTAATACATAAAATTCATCAAACCTTTCATAATTATACACAATCTGTTGTTCAGAGACATTATTCAGAAACTTATCAGACCTTTCAAAGATTATCAGATGATGGGATAATTCCCAATAACATTAAACTTATTTAAGCTTTGACACAACAACCCCTAGGCCAACTGATAACAGATAAGACATAATGACTTCAAGTTTATCATAGAGCATTCATCAAGCATGCCACAATAAATTATCAAAGGGGAAACTCATTCATGCATAGTAAATATCTTTTTCAGAAAACTTGTCGTATCTTGAACAATCGGTGTTTCGTAGCATATCTCGTCATTTGGGGAAATTACTCGGAAAACTCATCATATCCTAAACATGTCGAAGGTTCATAACATATTTTATCATTTCAGAAAATACTTATCATATAGAACAGTTCGTAACCAAAACATAGATTTCATTAAACATCGTATAGCATAGCCATTTTCAAAATCATTTATACGAAAGTATCTTTACAAGGACATTACTTACTTAGGTCTATAGTCAACTCACACAGGATCACACATTATTCATCTATGTCAGAAGTACCGAATGTAATTGGTGGTATGACATCTCTAAATAACACGGATCACATAAGTTTCATTCCAATGATCACTCATTTTCAGATCACAATAAAGGAATAAGCCTTGAATTAATTCTCATACAAATATTTCGTCCGTAGTCAATAATGGTGAGTTTATGATAACAATATGTTTGGTTCAGAACAAAAATGCATTAGAACAAAATTATGTCTTTCAGAAAAATGGCAGTCCACAAAAGAAACACAATTTTCCTTTTATTTACATTCATTCACAAGAATATATGTTCATACTAAAAAGAGGAACAAAACTTCACTTATCATCCCATAGAAAGATTCACAACATGACCTTCTTTTCACACCAATGATCCACTTCAATGACCCAAATAATTTGATTAACAAACATATCATCTCACTACGTTAACAATGCCCATTTGTATTCTTACACGTGGCAAGACAACATAAGCATCACCTCATTTTTACTACCTTTCCCTCAAGCCACTAAATACAAATTAGCTTAATACATAAGATCATACCAAGTCATTTAACTCCATGGTTCAAGATTTCAGATAATATTTCCTTCGCCAGCATACACCTCTCAATTCCCTCAACATACACCCTATCTCTACAATGAACGTACTCAACACCGCCCATATTCTAGTCAAAATTTCAATTTCCCTGTATCACTAAGCTTCCATAAAATTCCATCGAATACTACGTGATCACATATCATAATATTTGTATTTATTAACATTTCATTCCATCCCCACTGCTAGAGTCATAAGATGCAGACTGTTAACATATCGCATTTCATTCATTAATTATTCCATAACACGTAGTTTTGCATACCTAGTCATAACACACATAAGCATACAAGGATATGAGTGGGCAATCCCTTTATCTCTACTTATTATATCAAATCATTCTCAAATCCCATACTCGTTATTAATCATTGTATCTCTCAATTGCCATACACTTCATTGATTCACAACATCCTCAATTTCCCCAAAATTCTGCATGGTCTAATTTCACATATAACACAAATAGAAACTAAGTTTAATCTCTTTTCATATTACGTTTCCACGAACATGCTTATACTTATCAATTTGAATAGCCGAAGAACACTGATATTCCGCACCTTTCAAAACTTTAGCCTTATGTAACCCATTCTCATTTCATAACAATTATCCAATTCTCCTTAAACACAAGACTCAGTCTATGAAACAAAACATATGAATCTTCTTTTATTACCCCAAGGTCTATGAGAATTCTCATTCTTAATCTCAATACTCAACATATTGTACGAGCTCACATACATCTTTTAAAATGCACATCATATCCTTTCGTTACTAGAAACATGCAACTTAAATGCATTCTAGACACTCTAATGCTCAATGGACATGTGTGTGAGATCTTAACTCGTGCTCTGATACCACCTGTCATGACCCAAACCCGCTCCTAAAAGTTTGGTTCATGACCAGCCTGAACATAGGCCTCAAATAGAATTTAGAATAATATTTAAACACATACGGGGCCTTAAGCGAAAACAATGTCAATAAAAGACAACATCCATTGAGCTTGTGCACACATGATGGTTTAATTAGATTCAAGTATTTAAATACATTCCCAGAGTTACACATGCAATCACAGAATCTATATAGATCTCACATACACTTATAAGACTCCAAAAATTCACAACTCCCAGTAATCAAAATTACGGCCTCAACACGGAGGCGTACCCCAGGTGGCTTGACAGACGGGTGGACCTCAATACAACTCTAGTGTCAATCCCCGATGGCTCACCTACATAAATATACACAAAAACGGAATGAATGAAGCTCAGTGAATAATAGCAATGTAAGGAGGTGAGTTAAACGAGCATAGACTTAAAGAATGTAAATATGCATATTGAACCATACACAGATCTTATTCATAATCATGTCTTAAAATGGCCTCAGACCCACATGTAACACAAAACGGCCTCAGGCGCAGATATAATACAGAGCGGATGTAAGCCCAAATATGATACATGACGGCTGTAAGCCAGAGATAATACAGAACGGCTGTAAGCCCGGATATAAAACAGATCGGCTATAAGCCCAGATATAATATAGATCGACTGCAAACCCAGATATAATACAGACCGGCTTTAAGCCCAGATGTGATACAGAACGACTTTAAGCTCACAAATAATACAGAATGACCTTAGGCCCAACATATTATGCAGAGCGGCCTCATGCCCAGATATCAACAGATTGGCCTCGGGCCCATTATTAACAAAACAGAATGATTCCAGATACACAAAGATATCATTGTTCCATAATACACATATGTTCCATTTGTTCATCATGAATTCAAATAATTAACTTGCAGATAACAGAACGTCAGTATTAACTATTAACAGTAAGTAAAACGTACTGTTATAGTACTATTACTCAATAGTGCACAAAGATTTTCCCATGGTTTATTACAAGTTGACATAGTTGTCTTGCGGATAACAGAACATTAATAATAACTATTAACAGAAGGCAAATGTATCACTGCATTAATAGGGACAGAACAATTCATATCATAACCGCCTTAGGCCCACTTCTATTAATAGGGACAGGATGACCTTAGGTCCATATCAATGCCATTATTCAAGCATATTGCTTAATTGAATCAAAGCACAACATCAATGGAATAGACCATTCACAAATAACAATACATAAATTATAATCACAGGAAGTAAGTGAAACATATTGTTACACTACTATTACTCGCAGTGATCGGCTCACGGTAGTAATGCGACGATGTCCTCGTCTCGACTTACAAGTACAATGCACAACACATAATATGAGATTATACTCGATCCTTTACTTATTCTCTTTGATCATTCAATCAATTAGCCATGGTGGTACCAAGCTCATTATTCCTTAATAAGTTATAATCCATTTCTCAGAAAACATGGAAAATCGATGCGGTATAAAATTGGTTGACAAAAAGTGAACAATCGTCACTAATTTGGGCATAACTATTTCTGTATTTAGAATTTGGTAGTTAGACCACTGCCATTCGAAACTAGACTTCTGGGGTTTGATTTTAGGCTCAAGAATCACTCAAAACGGAGTCCCGAGGCAAACGATATGCTTATTCAAAGTTGGCTGAACAGAGTTGTCTCCTGCACGTGCGGGAAACAGAGCCGCACGTGCGGCCCTGGGCAGTTTGTAGTCCGAAAATGGCTGAAAAAAATAGAACTTCTCATTTTCAAAATCAAATCTCAATTCCATGTAAATCAAAGCCCAAAACCCTTTAATACATGACAAATTTCACATTATTAATCTCCATGAAACATCATAACCTCAAAATATTAACCAATTCCCAAGCACAAGAACACGAGCATAATATAGCCATAGTTGAGGTTCAAAGTTCACATCTTCCATATCAATCCTTGATTTCATGTAATTGATGCTTTAAACATAAGGATTCAAGATAGATGATCATACCTTAGTTCAATCTTTGTCTTCCTCTTAATTCTCCTCAATTTCCTCAAGCCTTCATGGTTGATCTCCCTTCTCTTTCTTCAATTCCCTTCAACCCTCTTCAAAGCCCCATGATTGTTAAGCTTTTCTTCAAGAATCTTGGTCTCTCTTCTCTTTCCTCCCTCACGGTTCTCTTCACTCTCTTTTAGATATTTTGGGCTCCCAAAAGATGAGACCAACCACTCAAAGACATATCTATATATATAAATAAACACACACACATGGCTTAACACAATAGGGAGAACCAAACGTGGCCTTACGAATCGCACGAAATCAAATTTCAATTAAAGTTCCTAGGTGACTCTAAAAATTGTGCTAATCATAAATATGTCCCCTATTCTGGTTTCTAAAGCCTCTAGGGCCTTCAATTTGCAGTACAAAGTTAACCACCCAAATATGCATTAACGAATCAGAGAAATTAAATTTCCAATTACTTTTTCCAAATAGCTTTAAAAATTCCCATTAACATATCTGTATACTCAATTCCGATTTCTGAACCCACAAAGGTCGTCAATTCCAGTTTTAAAGTCATAACTCAACAGATAGTTATTGAATTCCAATAGATATAATTAAATTAAAACACATTATCCCATAGTTAAACAAGGATGACTTCTTATACGCATTTTGGGGTCGTTACATTCTCCATTCTAGGATTTGGCATTCTTGTCGATCTTCATTAGCTTGAGAAATGTCCCAATTTTTTACTCTTTGAGCACATCTGACATGTTTTGCCCCTAGTTCAAGGGCTGCTTCTCATCCAGCTTTACAAGCTTTCTTTTGATCATATCTGACCTTCTTGTCCCTAGTTTGAGGGCTACTTCGAATCTGGCCTGGTGGGCCTCCTTTGATGTCAAACGTCCTTATTGCCCCTAGTTCATGGGCTGCTTCAAATCTGACCATACAAGCCTCACATTGTGGTTGACCGTTGAACAATCTGAATCCAAGTTCAAGGATTGAAAGCAAAAGGGGTCAAGTCTCGAGGCCGAGAGCGATCCTATGCTGCACAATCCGAAGATCAATTCCATACATGTGTTCGCAGAACCATGCAAAATATTTTTCGAAATCTTTTAAGAAAGCGACTAGTCGCTCGCACTGCAAACAATGTAGAACCAATCTGGATCAAGCTAGATCCTTCCCAATACTCACATTAACAAATATGATCTCATTCATTAAAAGCTTAGCACGCCTCTCTTTCTCTCAGTTGATCAAATTTTTGCAAATCCCGAGAAATTCTTTCATCTTTGTTTTCAACACAGTGTTAGAAAAGTTTTTGTAAAACTTAGGTCAATGCAATGATTTCAAGGCACAGAAAAGTAGGTTAAAAGCATAGCCGTTTCATTTAGAACTTCTGGCACAACTAGCTCAAAGGCAGAAATAGGCGCAAAAGGGTGAAAGTCACTGTTGTTTCATTCAGATCTCCTGGCGCAACTGGCTCAATGGTAGAAACAGACTCAAAAGAGTGTAAAAAAGAAACACAAAATAAGCAAGTGATGCCCGAGGTAATACACCCGAAATCACCCGACTCTGACACAACAGGACTGACTTGATACAACAAGACAAACTCAACTGACTCAGTACAAAAAAACTGACTCAATACAACACAACAAGACTGACCCAATACCCAAGTCACAAAGTACAATAAACAGCATTCGCAAAATGCTCAAAACAGTGTGTGTCATCCACCACATCTGGAGTAAACTGAGCGCCATCCGCAGGTTGTTCATCCCCCGATCACATAATCACATTATCCCCCAAGTTCACTGATCTAGTGTCGATCGACTTTGCAGAGCTTGGTGCGACGATGACCTCGTTGATAAATGTCGGAACAGTAGATCTGGTGAGCCCTGGCTGGCCTTTCTTTACCTTGCCTCTGGCAAAGGAAACACTGGTTGCCTTTGAACTGATTCTCTAACCTGACAAAGTCTATTAACACAAGTCCAATGTACTCGTGGGATATTGGAGCCTTCTGAAGCTATGGTTCCAAGACTACCTAGCAAAAGAGAAAACAGACAACATCTCAGCCTGATTTCACGAGAACAGATATGAGCATAGCTGAATGGCTGTGCTCTCTACTGAATTCTGCCCTAAATTTCTGCCTCAAACTAATACCCCCAAACACTGATGTCCTCAGACTGATACCCAAACTCGCAACTGATACATACATTCCTGTAGAGACACATCCCTAAAAGCACATATCAAGCAAGTAAGAGCCAAAACACCCTTCTGGTGGGGTAAGGTTTCCCTGTCCTAGTTTCGTCAGGAGCTAGGGTTTTCACTATGCACACATGCGGTTTCAAACAACCTACATTCAGGTAAGCAACCTATCCTAGTTTCGAATGGTCTCTATGGCTTCCGATATACAAGTAGGTTGAATGGTCAAAAAGGGTGCCTCGGCAAAACCGAGGTTTATGTTCCCATCGTGGCAGAGCCCGTAACTGGTCAGCCTTATGGCACGCTTTTCCAAGCAAGCCTCCGACAAACCATTCAGGAATAACAGATGGCAAACACTGTGACTTAAGCGCACCAATGCAAATGCAATACAAAGAAACACATAAGTGTAGACAAAGCAACATATCATGAGTTCGAGTCAAGTTCTCTAAGTACCCAGTAGAGTCGCCAGAAACTATAGACTACCCAAACTTCGTCCGCGCGCCACCCTTTTGGAGAGGGCGCAAATTAGATTCTAGCTACTATAGTTCAGATTCCTGTCATAGTTCTAAATCTAATCTCACTAAGTGCAATGTAAGACTAATAAATCACCAAAGAGTCCAATCCAGCAAATCATTTTTGAAAATCAGATTTTGAATCAAAAATGCCAAACTGGATTGCTTTGCCAGATTATAGAGTCGCCACCTAAATGTTTCATTTTGGGAAATTTAGGAAACCCTAACTCGTGCCAAAGGCCACATGTCCATCATCACCAAAGTTGCCTCGGCTCGGGAACTTGGGTACGAGAGGGGAAGGTCTTAAAATGAGCACCTCCGCTCGCCCAATCAAAGGATCGGCCTCTACTAAACATGATATGTTATGTTGAAAGCACATGTGTTCTTATTCCGGTTATTTAGATAACTTACTACGTGATGAGCACAACATACAAGTATAGACTAGATCGCCTAAAATAGAACAAAACAATTCAACGTTTGTTTTTGAAAATGGTTTGAATTTACTACCCTCAAGTGGGCTTAGAAATGCGGATTTGCCACCAAACAAGGTGGGCTTAAAACATGATGATTTGCCACTTCAAGTGGGCTTACAAGTCATATTTTGATGAATTGTTCCAATTCAAGCAATCAAGCCTTCATCCACATGCATTCATGCAGTTAATCACTTAAGCAAATAGCGTCATGGCAAGCATGCTATCATAGCAACACTCACACTCATGCAAGTATGCTAAAGTGAAAACACTCACACTGTACTCCAAGCCAAAACAGAGAACTAGTTAGAAATCATGCATGATCCTAGCTATGCTAAAATGCCTAATGCAACACATGCAATAATGCAACTAAATAGGCTCGGCTATCTAAAATGGCATATGAATGCAACACTTCATAACATGCTTTTAGACATGTATTCAAGTAAGTGTATTGAAATACAATGCAATTTGAATGATGCGCCGAGCCCGGTGCATGCAAGACAAGTGAATGATGCACGCATGCAAAGCATAAGGTATGCTAATTGAAATATGCCCTAAACTAACCATTGTAAGTGGTTAAGTAAAAAGGAGAAAGAAATGGGGTTGGAAGAAATGCACACACACACGCACCCTTATTACAACATTTGCCCTTGCGAAGAAGGGTCCAAATAAACTAAGCTCATCTAAGCTAAGTTAACTAACTAATCTAATTAAGCTAATTAGACCAATTATTACAAAACAAAATAAAGAAATAGCTAAGCTAAGCTATTTAATTATTACAACACTTAACTAATTAGCAAACTAATTAATTAAATTAATTTACAAAACCATTCTAACTAACAAATGAAGCAATGAAATGTGCTACCAAAGCTTTGTTCCAAGAGGTTGAAGATGCATGCTCGGTTGGCGCTCGCTCGGAAATGCATTACCGTGTTGTCAATTGCCTCTGTTTGCACTTGCCTTGGTCTCTAAAAATTGTGCCAACCTCCAGATCGCCTTTACTTCAAAATAGGGATGTGCTGGTGGGCTGCCAACCAGAAAAACTGACCGGTCTGCTAGTTAAACTGGCTAGTCGGCTAGTTAAACTGGTGGTCAGCTAGTTTTTCTGCAAGTTTCTAGTTTTGCTGCAACAGAGAACAATAGAGACACAACAATGTATTTCTAAGACAATATGTGTACTACCACACTTCTTGTCATGTCTCAAGCTCCAATGAGCGTGGCACTCGGCTCTCGAACCACCAACCAAGCACCTCAATGCATGATGGCCGAGGACCAACCTTACACCATGTTGATGAATGCACAAACAACACACAAGAGAGCCTCTACCCTATCATGCTTGATCAAGAGTGTTAGCGACCAAGAAACGCAATGCGTTTAATCAATTTGAGTATGAAACGTGCCACATTAACGTTCGATCCAAACATAATGCAATGCAAACAACATGCTCATCTTTCAATGCTAAAGTGGCATGCACAAGACTCTATCATGTAAGCAATGCATGTAAGACATCTTAAGGGCCAAGGGCACTAAAGCTAGTAAAGAGCATTACATAAGAGGCATGGACTATCATTCTCAAATGGTCAAACCAGCTATGGATAGACCTAAGATACTTCAAAATGGTGGCCAAAACACACCAAAACTTAGGCACAAAAAAGCAAGAAAGGCATGCTCCTTCATTTGCTCACAAGAAAGGTACAAAGCTTCACTTTCAAACACATTGAAAGAGCGATATATATGAGGGCATGACAGAGGTACAAGCACTGAAATCATGTGTCAAATGATGACATATCATGCAAACAACACAAGCATAGCATGCTAGACGACTTAAGCATTAAAACTAGTGAAGCACACAACACTAGGACTATGTAATACAATGCTTAGTGGACTAAATCAGCCCTAAACAGACCTCATGCATGCCAAGACAGTGGCCAAAATGCTCTGAAATGATAGCAAGAAAGGCAAGAGAATGATGTTCATGCATTGGCTCATCAACAAGGCATGAGACACAACTCTTAAACACAATTAAGGAGTGATATACATGAGAGTGTGACAAGGCTATATGCTCTAAAATTATGTGTTAGATGATGCAAAAACATGCAAATATCACAAGCATAGCACGTTAAAGAGCAAAAGTATCAAAGCTAGTCAAGGGGATTACACAAGAGGCATACAAGACCAAGCCCAAAGGACCAAACCAACTCTGGAAAGAGCTCAATCATGCCAAAATAATGGTCTACACATACTGAAATGGTAGCCCAAAAGCTTAGACAAGCATGCATACGTATTAGCTCATGATCAAGACATAAAGCACAACCCACAAAAGCTATAAAAGAGTGGAATACGTGAGAGTGTGGCTATGCTATATACACTGAAATCATGTGAGAAATGAGGCTAAGGCATGCAAACACCACAAGTAAAGCATGCAAGAGCCTTTGAAACAAAAGACTAGCAAGACCAACTTTACTATAACTATACAAAGCATGAACCACATGGCCAAAACCATTCAAAAAAAGTCCTAAAGCATGCTAAATCAAAGCCAAAAACATGCTGGAGTGGAGCATACACATGCTAGAATGAGAGGCATGAAGCATGAAACATGTTAGGCCAACATGTAGGATTGCACTACAAGTGTAAGATGCAAGAAACCAATGACCAAACCAACCACAAAAAGAGTTATGGTGGGTCCAAAAAGTCACAAAAACATGCTTTGACTAAGCTTCAAAAAAGGAGAAACACATGCTCATGTATGAGGCCACCAATACTAGCAAACAAGAATACAAGGAGAGGGGATCACCCTCTCCTATTTTTGACCACAAGAACAACTTTTTACCACTAACATTCCTCTGAGTTTCAATGGTTAAAAGGCTAAGCAAAGGGGTGTTTCAAAAGCTTAGAGAGGTGGCTCAAGAGGCTTAACAAGCCAAAGAGCAAAAGAGGGGAATCACCCCCCTAACCACACAAGGCTCAAACCAATATTTTAAAGCCTTAAAAATAGAGTTATTAAAAGGCTAAAACTAGCTTTAAAGTAGCATGCAAAGGTGACAAAGCCCTTAATCAAAACAAAGCTTAAAAGGGACAAGTGTCTTACCCTTGAAGAACAACAACAAGACAGCAACTTCAGCAACAATTCTGAGCCAAACCCAAGTCCAAGACCTCAAAACAAGCTTCAATGGACCTTAGCTTCAAAGTGAAGGTGTTTGTGTAGGTGTTCGTGTGCAAAAGTGTGAAGAAGCAACACTTTAAGGCTCAATATAGCACAATATAGAGAGAGATAGAGAATTCTAGAGAGAGAGGGAGATTTTTGCTCTGAACCCTCGAATAGGGAGATGAAGCTCCCCTTATATAGGCAATGCAAGCCAAAAGGCTTGCTCAATCCCTCCATACACGTGTATGGAGGATGATTTCAGTGAGCCACAGCTGTCTCAAAATATCTGAAAATGTCTAAAAAGAAGAAAAAATGGCTACCAGCCAGTTAAGTGGCCGGTCGGCCACTTCAACTAGCTGGCCAACCATTCCAACTAGCTGGCAAGGAGAAAAAGTGGCTGGCAACTTCTAAAAGTGGCCAGCAAGGCCCCACTCTCCTTCAGCCAAGAGGCACCAAGGTTTGGCCTAAAACAAGGCCAAAACACAGAGGGTTTAGAGGCTCAAAGACAAGGCGCTCAGCCGAGATCTTCGAAAACTCAAAATGAGCACAAACATGTGCAATCATCGAGAGCACAAACGATGATGTTTGAGTCTTAAGGTCGGTCAAAAATGGGGTGTTTACAAGGACTAGTCAGCTAACTGGAGTGTGATAGTAGTAGGCTTCAACTCACCAAGCCCGAATTTCTTATACACAAAGTACGACAACAAATTAGTACTAGCCCTTCAATCTAACAAGGCCCTATCAATGAAATGGTCCCCCTATAATGAATGCAATGGTTGGGGCATCTAGGTCTTTAAGCTTAGGAGGTGTGTCACTCAATAAGATGGAGCTCACTTGCTCTGTGAGTACGACATTTTAGGATACGTTTGTCCTAGATTTATGCTTTTGCATACATAGGTCCTTTAAAAAAATTTCATAGGAGGGTAGATGTTTAACCACCTCCAACAGAGGGAGGTTAATTTTAACATGTTTAAAGACCTCCATCATTGCTTCTATGGATGCCACCTTCTTATTAAAAATGGACGGTGTATCAAGGCATTATGGAAAGGGTGCCTTAAGCACATATGGTTCCTTAGACTCATGTTAAGTACTAAGGACTAAGTCATCCCCCTTGCGTGTTTCTCCTTCAACCATGCTCTCATTGGGTTTACCACCATGGTCACCCTTCTTAGCCCTAGTTGCATCAGATGCAACTGGTCGAGGCTCTAACTTCCTCCCACTTCTCAGAGTGATAACCGCTTGAACTTGTTCGTGGTGCTTTCCATTCCCACTCGACCCCTCTACCCCATATTGACCATTAGGGTTGGCCACAGTCTGACTTGGTAATTTTTCCTCCTATTTCATATTCATGTTATTAGCCATTTAACTTAATTGGTCCTCTAGCTTGGCAATGGAGTGAGTGTGGGAGTGAAATACTTAAGCTCTGAAAGAACTTCCAACACCTGAGTCTCAAAGGCCGAGTTGCCTTGAGGAACAGGTGGGGGTTGTGGTTGCTAGAAAGGTTGCGGTGGGCAGTAGGAAGATTGGTTGGAAAAATTATTAAAATTATGGCTTGGTGGTGGAGGGTTGTAAGTAATGCCTTGTAAAGGAGGTCTCCATGAAAGATTAGGGTGATTTCTCCATCCCAGGTTATATGTGTTAGAACATGGGTCATTACCTAGTTTGGAGAATCCTTGAGCCACATTCACATGCTCTTAGACTAACTCCAGAAATTGTGATGCCGAAGGGCACTCACTCAAGTCAAGTGAAATTGAGGTTGAACTTGCTATGTAAGGGCACGTCCTGGAGCTAATAATTGGTCCATTTTACGAGACAATGCCTCTACTTGTTGGGTTAACTCTAGATTGTGCCCTACCTCATAAATGCCCCCTCTTTTCGGGGCTCCAACTACAAGTTGCTAGACTTGCCGGGCTACACAGACATGATGAAGGGAATTATCACTTAGGTTTTTAAATAATTGTCATGCCTCGACATCATTCTTTGATATAAATGTCCCACTAGAAGAAGAATCCACCATTTGGTGATGAGGCTCAGTTAAGCCATAATAAAAGGTTTGAACAAGTTGCCAATCAGGCACTTGGTGGTGGGGACACTGTTGGAGAAGGTCACGAAGTCTCTCCGAATGTAACCACTATGAAAACCATTTACAATGTACATCATAGGAATAATGTTATTGAGAAAGTTGGGAGATCACAGATGCAACAGTTGTTGGGTGAATTAGAAAAGTATAATTACACTGAGCGGCATAGGTGTGACAACAACACGATGACTATCACAAACTTGTTTTGGGCACGTCCTGTCAGTTCAGATTTGCTCCGTTCATTTCCAAAAGTGTTGATCATGGACTGCACATATAAGACAAATCGATATCGTCTTCCTCTTCTTGAGATAGTTGGTGTGACATCCACTGATATGTCATTCTCCGTGGCCTTTGCATATCTCCAATTTGAGTAGATTGATAACTACGTTTGGGTGTTAACTAGATTGCATAATCTCATGGATGACATTGCTATTCTTGATGTGATTGTCAGAGTAGAGGACTATCCATCTGGGCCTCCAAAAAGGCCAGAGGTTCATCCTCCTCAACAGCATCGCTGCCACCATCACCATCACCACCATCCTCGTCATTACCACCGGTTAAGTTGCCACGATCGGAGTGGGCTTCACGCCTACTTCACAAGCTCATACAGTTCAAGCTCAACTATTTTTAGAATGACCCAGTTACCTCTTGGGTCGTTAAGCAGCTCCGCCTCCTGCAATAGTTGGGCCTTTGCACTGTTATCGCGCTTACTTATCCTCATCTAGTATGGCTCTTCTACTAGAACATGTACGAGTCACTCACTGAAATAGGACTGCTGTCCACTGTTGATGGCCACCTTGTCAACATCCCAAGTGTTAGGGTTCTTTTCCAAGATGGATCAACAGCCCTTCCCGGAAGTTGAGGACCGACAATCAATACACAGCCTAATCTAAGAGTACTACTCGGCAACGGCACCAAAATTTGATGGGTCGTTTCACACACCAAAAATAAATATTAAACTATACCAAATTCATTTAAAATAATGAAAAATCCAGGTATTGATCCACAGGGACAAACGGGAAATTAAACTAACTGAATTGTTAAATTCCTAAATTAATTTTGATTAAAGAGATTGATGGGTATTATGACTAAGCAAGAATGAAATGAAATTAAGAAATTAAATTGACAATTAAACATAGAGTTTGAGATATTGATTTTTGGAAAAAATCCTAGGGCAAAGAATTCATCACTTACTACATAAATAAGATTTAACATCGGCCATCAATTGAAATTCAGTTTGAAATATCCAATATTTCACAACTATAAGTTTGAAATATTGTTCAAGAGGGTTGTTGCATTCAACGTACAGGCACAAATCATCTCAAGTAGCATGAGTCGTTCGCTCTAAACTAGAGTAGCAATACGATTCGTCCCTTGTAGTATGGCACATCTCATACGTTGAATATGAAAGCAAATAAAACCGTTGCATGGAAAGCATTCAACAATCACAGAAAGTAGAATACTTGAAAGAAATAATGGAAAATATATTTAAAAATTTATTGAATGCCCTACAACTTATTCAAACCGTTACGTAATGAAAACCAAAAAGAAAACCCTATTTACTTGGCTAGGGTTTCATCAAAACCCTAGAAATAGAAGAACTAACCACTCATAGGGGAGTTGGAACAGGTAAAGGAAGAGAGCACCACCATGGAAGATTTTCTTGAAGCTTGGAATCCTTCCGTTCAAACCCTATCTCCTCCTCTCTTTTGAAATATTTCAAAACCCTAGTGCAGTCCATTCTTTCTCTTTTTATTCTCAGCAGAACAAACTCGAAATTTCGCTCACGTGTCCCTAGGTAGGCCACTCGAGTGCCTACAATTTTTGCTCTGGTCGCATGTGCAGTGAAATGGTACACCAAGAAATTTCACTACTTGTGCGGAGAATCTGCTTTTGTGCCACTTTTCGCTTGAATTCGTGTGTCGCCTGCCAAATCTATACAAGCGCACAAAACACATCATCTTCACCAAATAAACAAAATTCAAAGACTATAAATATAACTTAAATGGCCTCAATGTGGTACCTTTCGGCCTACATCAGGAGTAAAGAAATCCCAACCTCTAGCAAGAAGAGAAGAAAGTCCGAAAACTCAACTTGGACAAAAATACGATCTGCTGAAATTACTAGAAATCTCTCTTCGTGCTCTACATTTGGAATGTGGAAGTAAGGTGAGATTTTAAGTAAAAAGAGATCAAATCCAAGCTTGAAAGTTTGGGACTTTCCAAAATAGAGGAGAGAGAGAGAGAGAGAGAGAGAGAGAGAGAGAGAGAGAATGATCTAGATTTGACCAAAAAGTGACTTTTTAAATTGCTAATCTTGAACAAACCGCTCGAGCGATGAAACTTGCGCTCGAGTGTCAAAGACATAAGACCACTCAAGCGATGAAACTTTCGCTAAAGCACAAAACACAAACTTCCAGAAGTTCAGATCTGCAAAAGTACTAGATGACATGGAAGACCACTCAGGCGAACAACGCATCGCTCGAGCAATGAAGAAGAAAAACTTACAGGTTATTACAATTAGTTTATTTGTTTCATTCACACAAAAAAGGCCCAATGGGAGGGGCTTTTCACCAAAAATCCCAAAATTCTGTGCATGTGTACCATATGCCCATAGTTGTGAGATATGTGGTATTTGGTTATGACTTATTGAAGTGTCAGGCCTCATTTGGAAACATGTTATTTTAGTAACTTTTTGACTTTTTACGAAAAGATATCTAGAAAAGTAAAGAGAATGATGTGACAACTTATAGTGACTTTTTGGCTAAAATGTAAAGTTGACAAATGAGGCCTTAGTTATGACTTGATTATGATTTGATTGTACATATTGTGGTGTTAGTTATGATTCATTATGATGTTAGGTATGACATTATTTTAGTTATTATCTAAAAGCTCTTTGATTATACTTTATATGGTATTTGATTATAACTTCTTCTTCTTCTTTTTTTCTTTTTTGTTATGGCTCCCAAAGGATTGAGTTATAACATTTGTGGTAATTACTCCCTCAAATGTCATAACTTTTTTTTTTTAATTAGCAAAAAGAAAGCTTTGTTAATGAAAACAACATATAAAGCATATGGAAATACATTAAAAAAGATGAGGCAAGTGCAAAAAATATCAAAGTGAACCCTCCTAATACCAACTAGGTTGGCACTAAGAAGGACAACCTATCATTTGCTAGCTCAATCCAAAGTTGGTGAGAAGACCAACAAGACAAAAAAACAGAGAACAAGAGAACTGACTGTCAAAAGTGCAATAATAGCAGAACATGAACTAATCCAACAAACAACAAGACACCACATAACAGCAAGACAACAACAATAACCAACTTGCACATGACAACATGAACAGCAACAGAAACCACAACCCTCAAATACACCTCCTAATCTGGTTCAGGTTCGAAACAAAATCATGGATGGAATATAAATAACCAAAAGAGTGGCTATTCAACCAAACTGTTATTTTAACCTTGACAAGCTCACTGATCTCCATGAAGTTAGGTTCGGCACTATTGAACACACAATCATTCTTGAGCTTCCAAATTAACCATAGAACAGCAAGTGGGATGGCATTCCAGATTTGTAATTCCTTCTTCTTGATTTTTGTGCCAAGCCACCATTCAAATAAATCCACAACAGAGCCGGGGCAATCCAAAACAGACCCCACCAATCAAAGATATCAAACCAAATTTTCCTTTTAAAGGCACAAAGAAGCAAAACATGATTAATGGACTCAGGTTCAACTTTGTAAAAGATACACTAAGTGACATCCTCCTGTAGACACCCCATTTTTGACCGTCCTCAAGACTTGGACGTCACCATTTGAACACTCAGTGATTATCCATGTTTGTGTTCGTCTTGAGTTCCCGGAAGCCTCGGCTTGCGCGCCTTGCCTCAGGATCTCTCGACTCGACTGTTTAGTGTCTGGTTTTGCACCAAACACTTGTGTTTTGGCTTGGAAAGGCAGGGAATGCCTTGTGAGGCATCCCCACACATCACCGGCCATGGCCAGAGGGCACCGGCTGGTGTTTTGTTGCCATCGGCAATGTATATTGCCGGTCGGCATTCTTTGTTGCCGGTCAGCAGTCAATTTTGTCAAAATGGCATTTTTGAGCAGCCGACTACTGTTTTTCTACTTTTGCAGATATTTTAATACAGCTGTATGGCATTTTGTTCCCCTCCATACACGTGTATGGAGGGATGGCTTCCTTCTTAGCTTACCTTGTAAGCTTTACAAGATTGGCTCCTCTATAAGAGGAGCCCTCCCCTCTTGGCTTAAGGGGTTAGACAAAAAAGGTTTAGACATTTTAGACAGCCATATTAGGGTTTGAGTTCTAGGGTTAGGGTTTCATACATATCCTATCTCTATATCTCTCCTTTGTGTGTGTAAAAGTGTGTTTGTGTCTTACTATTGCACACAAACACATAGTGTTACACCTTTGCTTGATTCTTGAAGGGCCAGAGGTGTGTTCTTGAAGCTTGGGAGCTGTTTTGAGCTCAAAGAAGCTGCCGGAGCCTCATTTGTGAAGAGGGTCTTCAAGGGTAACAATCTTACTCCTTTATTCCCCATTTTTGCATACTGTTTTTGCCTATCTTACAACTATTTTTGAGCTTAGTGTATAATATAAAAAAGTTCTATTTTTGGGCCCTCTAAATAGTTTGTTTAGAGTGTTTTGTGGTTTGGAGGTGTTTGACCCCTCTTAGGCCTTGAGAGGCCCCATTTTGTGCCATTTTGAGTGAGCTCCGGGACCTTGGTATTTGGGCCTCCTCACCACTGAAATCTTGAGGGATTTCAGAGGTGAGAATGGTGCCTTGAGGTCCCAAGAAGGAGAGGGCCACCCCCTCTCCTTGTTGTCCTTGAAAAGGACCATTTTTTGCCACTTGAGGGAGCACCTAGCTAAGCTTCATGTTGACCATGCCTTAGCTGATTTTTGTGCTTATTATGTCATAATACGCCCCTGTTTTTAATTGGTTTTGGTACACCATGCATGCTTAGCATACCTACCATGTAATGCCATGATTTGCCTCAATACATGCATAGCATTTAGACTATCATGCTTTTGTGTTTTGGCCAAGCTTTGTGAAGCTTACTTTCATGATTTGGTGTGCTAAGGGACTATTTTAAGTCATTTGAGTCATTCATGCCTTGCTTTGTATAGTCACCATGTAATCCCTCTCGTATGCCTTAAGCTTTGGCCCTTCTAGCATGCCATTCTTGCATTGATTTAGTGGTTTGGAACTATCCACCATGTCATTTTAGTCCATTTAGCATGCTTATATGCTTGCATTTCATGGCCCTTTTGATGCTTCAAGAGTTGACGTTTCATGCTTCATATTTGTGCCATTGTGTACGCCTCTAGGATTAGGTCATTTAGATGCCATCTAAGTGGTTCTTGAGGCTTAATTTTGCATGATTTGGGACTGTTTTGATTCAATTTGGTCATTTGCTTCATGAGTCATGTGATCATGTTTTAGGTCCTTGGGCTTGGTTGCATGCATAGCTTGCATTGGTAGGTTGATTTGGCATCATTTCCTACATGTTCTCAAGGCTTATAATGTATGCCATATGTTCATGGTTATTTCCTTTTAAGTGTGCTTAAAAGTAGTCCTTTGATGCTTAAGTGTTTAGGCCTTAACATGTGCATGTGTGTACGTGTGTTTAGTCCTCATTTCATGGCACTTATGGCCACTGTTTTGGGCCTAATTGGAGCTGCCTAAATCATGCTTAAGTCCATCCCTTGCTTGCTTGCACGCTTACCTTGCATGTTTGTTTGCATGCTTGCATGTACATCTTGCATTCCCATGTTGCATCCTTAGCTTGCATGCCTAGGTTGCATTCCGTCTAGCATGCATGTCTTGTCCCTCGACCTAGTGATAGGAGTTGGGCTTTGGTTTGTTGGTTTGCATTGCATTTGACATCAAAATGCATAACTTGATTCTTGGGCCATCATGCATGGGAATGCTTGATTGGTGGTCCGAGAACCAAGGAGCATGTCCCTTTGAGTCACTTACATGATAAGGGACATGATTGGTGCATATATGGATTGAATTGCATTGCCATGCAAAGTTCTGTCCCCTGCTGCTGTCAAACAGGTTCTGCAAGAACTTCTTGCCGATCGAATTCATAAAGTGCCGACCGGCAATAAATCAGTGGCCGATGGACACCAGATCACAGCCGGTGATGATCCCCTCCAGCCGGTGGCACTCTTCAACATCCAGTAAGCACACCCTGAGACTTTGGCAGTCTTCAGAGGAGTATAGCAGGGAAAACAGAGGCAGCTTGCGCATGGCAGTGCACTTCCGAGCAGGACCGGGCATGCATTGCATCAGGCTCTCCTCCTGAGGCGGTTTACTGTTTTTCCTAGCTTAGTTAGCTTGTTAACTAATTAGGTAATTTGTAATAATTAGCTAGCTCGTAGTTAGTTAATTTGTATTATTCTTTTGGTCCCTCCGAGCGAGGGCGAACTTGTAATAAGTGTGGGTGAGTGTGTGCATGTTTTCCAACCCCCACTTCTTTCTCCCTTTTATTTACCTGCTTATGAAGGTAGATTAGAGCATGTTTAAGTTAGCATACCTTATGCTATGCATGCGTGCATCCATACATTTGTCTTGCATGCACCGGGCTCGGCGCATCACGGTAACTGCATTGTACTTCAATTCCAAATTGAATACATGTTATCTGTTGCATTTCACATGCCATGTTTAGGATAGCCGAGCCTGTCTACATTGCATCTTCGCATGCGATGCATTAGCCATTTTTTAACATGAACTAGGATCACTCATGTTTGCTAACTAGTTTACTATTTTGGCACGGAGTACGATGTAAGTGTTTATGCTTTAGCATCTTGCATGAGTGTGAATGTTAACATGACAGCATGCTTACCATGCGGCTAAATGCTTATGTGATATTTCTGTTTGATTGCCTGTGGGTGAAGGTTGGATTGTTTGAGTTGGAAAAACTCATTGAAATCCGTGTTTTAGCCTACTTGCAAGTAGCAAATTCAAAAGCATTTTTCAAAGACAAACGGATATGCAATACTTAATGCAATGCTTATTTCCAAATTAGGCAATCTAGTCTATACTTGTTTGCCGCGCGCATAACATAGTAATTCTAGGCTAATAATCGGAATAAGAACACATAACGTTTTCAAAAATGGATATCACGGTTAGTAGAGGCCGATCTTCGGATCGGGTGAGAGGGGGTGCTCATAGTTGACCTTCCCCAATCATACCCAAGCTCCCGAGCCGAGGCAACTTTGGCAATGACAGACACGTAGCCTTTGGCACCGAGTCAGGGTTTCCTAAATTCCCCCATAAAAAATATTTAGGTGGCGACTCTATATCTGGCAAAGCAGTCCATGTTTGGCACTTCTTTAAAAAAAAAAATCTGTTTTCTCAAAACGATTTGCCAGATTTGGACTCTTTGGTTCAGATTAGGAACCGTGACATAAAATCGAGTCTGAACTGTAGTAACGAGGCCCTCACGCGGGGACATCTATAGTTTCTGGCGACTCTGCTGGGAATTTAGAGAGCTTGACTCGAACTCGTGATATCCTGTTTTGATTTCACTTATGTGATTCTTTGCATTGCATGTGCATCGGTGCGCCTAGGACACCGTGTTTGCCATCTGCCATTCCTGAACGGTTTGCTGGAGGCTTGTCTTGTCAAGGCTTGACCATAAGGCTGACTGGTTATGGGCTCTGACAGAGTGGGAACACAAACCCCGGTTTTTACCGGGGCACCCTTTTCGACCATTCGACCTAGTGCATATCGAGATCCATAGTGACCATTCCAAGCTAGGACAGGTTGCTTACCCGATGTTAGGTTGTTTGAAAGCCACTGCGTGCGTAGTGAAACCCTAGCTCCTGACAAAATAGGACAGGGAAACCTTACCCCAACATAGGGATGTTTTGGTTCTCTTTACTTGCTATGTGCTTTTAGAGTGTATCTCTACAGGAACGTACATATCAGTTTGCAAGTTTGAGTACTAGACCCGAGGGCATCAGTATCAGTGTTGTCAAGAAATCAGTTATATCTGCGGGTATCAGTTCTGTTTTGAGAACAGTGATTCTGGGAACAGTGATCAGTAGTAGAGTGCAGTTGTTCGGCTATACCTGTATTTGATCTGTTTTGGGCTGAAACGCTGCTGGTTTTTCCTTTCAGTTCAGAGAGTTGATACAGAATAGCCAGTGTTCCCCTTTGCCGAGGCAGGACTTGTGACGATGCAGAATTCGGAAGAGATAGTGATTATGGCAGCCACATTGGATCAAGGAATCACCTTGCGGGATGAGACCAATGTTGATATACCACATCCGCCCAGGTCGCCTGTCGCACACCCAATTTGGGCACCCCAGTTGTACCAGGCTCATGAGCCCACTACCTTTGAATTGATGGGAATGATAGGTGACCTCCAGAGGTCCGTGGCGGATCTCGCCTACGGAATGTCAGCTTCGCCATCCGCAGTACCGTATGCCGGGAATTTTGTGCCACAGGAGCCCCTGCTGCTGGGGCGGATTGTGATCGAGCTCAGCCAACCAGAGGTTGCCTCCAGCTACAACAACGACATGTCAGCGACAACCGGACATCGCTCTGGTGTATCGACCCAAGCCCTCGATCAGAATGAGGTCAGAGGTAAAAACAAAGCAAAGGCAGATGCCGATCCCATTGAATAACTGTTGTGGGCAGTCGAGGCTTTGAAAGCCGGGGGGATGAACAAGCAACAGGTATCCTCAGTCGTGACCAAAGCTATGGATGATGCTTTCCCCACTCCAACCGAGGGCAGTTCAAGCCAGGCAGAAAATCGGGAAGGGCCCCGTCATGCCCAGACAATTCCTGTCATTCCCAACCCTGCACCAGGAAAAGATCAAAAGGCCAAGGCAGTGCCAGCCGACCCTTTCGCTAGTGCGTCTAGCAAGAATCCTCAGACCTCAAAGTATCTGCCTCGAGGATGCAGAGTCTTCCATCCCCTCCACATGCCTTTGTCTAGGGCATTTCAAATATTGGCGAAAAAGAGGCATCTTAAGCCCCTCGAGCCTCGGCCCCTCCCGAAGAATCTCCCTCTCTCACATGATGCTACCTTATACTGCGCGTACCACCAACAGTCCGGCCACAGTACCGATGGTTGTTTCCGCCTTCGTCATGAAGTGCAAGATTTGATCGACAATGAGGTCATCCTCCCACCTACCTCAACAAAGTCTGTTGTCACTGAGCTGTTTGACTTCGAAGATACAAGTATGTGATCGGGGTTGGACCGCTTGTAGGCAGCGCCCGGTATTTTTTGATGTGGCGTCTGGCACGCATTTTTTTGAGCATCTGCGAATGCTACCCCTTTAAATTCTGGCTTGGGTGTCGGGTGAGTCTTTTGTTTTGTTTCGAGTCTGTCTCATCGTTTCGAGTCAGTTCTTTTCGCTTAAGGGTCTGTCTTGTTGTGATGAGTCGGTCCTCTTATATAGAATGCCAGGTGATTTTTGGGGTTGTTGCCTCGAACACCGTTTTGTTTTGTAATTATCCCTTTTGCTTTCCTTTTGAGTCTGTCTCTGTCGTGGAGCCAGTTGCAACCCGGGAATCTGAATGAAACAGCTGCTGCTATCATGTTTCCATGCTTACTACTATTTTGAGCTAGTTGTGCCAAAGGTTTTGAATGGAACAACCATGCATTCCACCTGTTCTCTTGTGCCCTGGAAATTATTGTATTGACCTAAGTTTTTCAAAACTTTTTGAACACTGCGGTGAAAACAAAGAGGGAAGAATTCCTCCGGTTTTGCAAAAATTTGATCAATCAAGAGAAAGAGAAGCATGCTAAGCCCTTAATGATCGAAATCATGCTTGTCAGCGTGAGTACTGAGAAGGACCCTGGCTTGATCCAGGATGGTTCCACACTATCTTCAGCGCGAGCGATTTGTAGCTTCTTTAAAAACTTTCAAAAAAAAAAAAAAAAACAAACAAAATGTTTTGCGCGGCCCTGCGAAGACCTGTATGGAATCGCTCTTGAGATTGTGCAGCTTAGGATCGCTCTCAGCCTCAAGACTCGAGCCCTTGTTTTAAAGCCTTGAACCACAATTCGGAGTGTTCAACGATCAACCATCAAGAGAGGCCTGTGTGGCCAAATCGAAAGCAGGCCTCGAACAAGAGGCACCAAAATCAGATCAAGAAGATCAGATCAAAGGAAGCTTGTAAAGCTAGATCAGAAGCCCCCCCCCCTCAAACTAGGGGCAAAAATGTCAGATTTGCTTGAAGAGCCGAAGATGGATCCTTCAGTAAATCAATACAACAGCCACTCTCTTGAATACGGATGGCTTCAAAGCCCTAAAACCATTTGGCATGGACTTGCTACACTTTTACCCTTTGAGAGGCTCGCTGGGCCGAAAACCCGGAAGGGCGACCCAGGAAAAAGTTAGAGCAAGAGAAAAATATAAAATACAAAAAATGCAAAAGGAAAAAAAAAAAGAAGAAAAGAAAAGCAAAAAGAAAAAAAAGAAGAGAAAAAGAAATAAAAAAGAAATTGAAAAGAAAAGAAGGACAAAGCTCGCAAGGTCGAAAACCCGCATCGGGCACCTTGGCAAAAGTTAGAGCCTGAAAAAGTAAAGGTTAAAATTCCCGAGTGTACCTTAACCGGAACTACATAAGGCTTGATTCCCATGTTTGGGATACGTAGGCAACTTCATTCTGAAGTCCAGCCCCCAACGCTTTCATAGCATCTCAGTCCATGCAATGGTTTCGATTTCGTCCCAAAATCCAGTCGCCAACACTTCCCAAGTGACTGTGTTCATATATTGATTATGACCGTCTTCGTCATCTCCATGTCCAAAAGTTCGGCCACCACCAATGAAGACTGTTTGCGGGCTACTGCGGCATCATCCAAACAAGGGGCAACTTTCCGTTGCCCTGAGTCGTTGCGAGTCGCCGTTGAAACCAGGGGCAACTTTCCATTGCCATGCACCCCTTTCAAGCAAGGGGCAATTTTCCATTGCCTCCCGATCCGAGGTTGCGCATCTCGAAGGCAGGTTCCATGCTCGTTGAGCATTAGCCGTTTGCAAAAATAGTTTTTGAAAATTTTTACTGAAGTTGACTATTTTCTCGAAAACTATTTCATTTTCCAAAACTGGACCATTTCTTGGACCCAAAAAAGGAAAGTTTTCAGTGCTTACAGCCTGACTTGCGTGATTTTCAAATCAAAAATTGAACAAGTGTGTTAATCTAACTCTCGTTTTGATCAAAGCTATTTTAGTAAAAAGCAAAAACAAAAAAATGGTCAAAGTGATAAACTAGGGGCACAGTTGAGTCAGGTGTTCTGTCTTTCCCCCGTCATCGACGTACTTGCCAGAAGGGCACTTCTATCCACCAGAAGAAATAGCCGCGAGCTCACGGTGTTGGGCGTGCACCCGCAACTTCCTATTCATCCATCAATCACCCTGGGGAGGGATGAAAAATGAGAGAATAAAGAATAGAGAGGTGTAAATTGAGGAAAAAAGTAAGAAAAGGGTTTTTAGAAAAAAACCGAGCTTGAGGGCCGAGTGATGCGAGAATCACAAATCAGAAACGGTGGGAAGTATACCTGGAGGAACTAGCTCCTCGAGATTTGAGGTCCCTCGTTCTATAAGCACGTCCGTGTGTCGTGTCTTTTGATTTGTCGGTCTTGCCTTTTGTTCTTAGTCTTTCCCGAGCGTGTCTCGCTATGTTTAGGTCGTGTACCTTTGTTGAGTCCTTTTCCACTGTGTCCAGTTGTAGGCTCGTTACCCCGATTAAGAAAACCCCTTTTCCAAGACTTAATCGTTTATGCTCAGGGTGCTGTGCCATTCTCTACATTTGGGCGAACCAAAAGAAGGAAGGGAAAATTTGGGGCATCCGAGCATGTTTCAACCCTAGCCGGTTTCACCTTTGAAGGTCGTCTTGTCAGGTTGGGCGGTTTTGTTTGAAGTTTGCCGTGTGCAGAATAAACTAAGTGTTGGGTTACGGGCTGTATGCAGATTAATCCTCAGCAGAGTATGGACCGTGAGTTCAGGTTAAGCAGGGGTTTGTATGGGTTGCTTTGCTGTTACTTGGTTTGGTTATCTTGTTATTACAGTGCAAGTGTTCAATTTTCAGACAACCAATCAATTTCATTTACATTGAGGTGTAATATGGTGTGATGCAATGCAAAGTATGAAATGTAAAGATATACGGGTGTAAACACTTTTTCAGATAAAAAGCCTGTTTCATTTCATCATCTTTTCGAGTACACAAGTATTGGAAACAAAAATCTACCGGCGGCAGTACAAGGTAATCTAACTACCAACAAAAAAAGAAAAAGTACAAGGAAGAAGAAAAACAAAAATCTGTGTCACGTCAAGCGGCTCCAAGGGCTATCGGTCTGTCCTAGTCCTCTTCCTGGACGAAGGTCCAGGAGCATCATCAGCATCGTCATCAGAACCCGAGCCAATGCCGCCTCCGGTCTCCTCCTCCGATGACTCCGCCTCCGACTTTGCCTCCGCCTCTGACTCTTCGTCATCATCATCAGGGACTGGAGCCCGCGAACTACTCCCGACATGAGTGCGCCCCGCCTTGGTGCGGGGGAATACTCTGCCCTCCTCATCTCCCCCTCGGGCGGGGACGGAAGGTCCAGCTGGAGCACCTCCTACAACGGGAATCTGGAAGGGAGGCTGAAAAGCACAAAGGGCAAATACATCAGAATACTGTGAGCGGTTTATCAGTGCAGAATGCGGTGTATAGTGTGAATGTCGTGAGCAGTTTATCAGTGCAGAATGCAGTGTATGAGTACAGTGTGAATGCCGTGAGCAGTTTATCAATGCAGAATGCAGTGTATGAGTATAGTGTGTGAACGCCGTGAGCAGTTTATCAAGTGCGGAATGCAGTGTATAGATGCAGTGTATGCAGTGTATCAGTTACTGTGAGATCAGTGTGTCGGGTGCTGTGCCGTGCATCAGATATACGCAAATCGAACGATGAAACGAGCATGAAACGCAAGAAAATCGAGGAATGGAGGAGGGAAAAGTGCTCTAGAGAGAGGGGGGACTATTTTCGGCTAGAAGGGAATGAGAAAAATAGGGTTTAGAACCCTATTTTAAAGGACCCGAGGTGAAAAGTCGAATCTGCCCCGATTCAGGCATTTTTGGCCGGTCGGCTACATTTTTGGCCGGTCGGCCAAATATTTGGCCGGTGTAATGTATTGATGGCCGATGGACAGCCGATGGCTTCCTCTTTCGGCCGGTGAGCCTCCTACAATCCTGTTTGGGTCAGATCTGTAGTTTGGGGCCTTTATTGCTCAAGATAGTGGAAGAACAGTGCATTTCCGAAGCTCAACCGGCTCTGTTTTGACCCTGGACCATGTCTTCCGTGCGTGGCACTCAAATTCGTGCAAGGTGTATCATTCCCGTATCCTTTTGGCTTTTGTAAAACTCGAAAGTTGTCCCCATATGCATTTGGCATGCATTCAATTATGCCGTTTCGCGCGTCTTGCTATATTTGGCATACACTCATTGTTCGCGCTATTTTGCGCACCTCACTTGCATTAACATGCATCCGTTGTAAGTAGTGCATTGTCATGCATACATGGTAAATATTGCATTGTCAAGCATTGTAGAAAATAAACATGCATTGTCATGCATTTGCATTGTAAACTGCATGCATTCATTGCATCACCTTCCATCTATGGCTTGCACCTTTCCATGTTGAGCTTGGTCTGGTATGTGCCCATACTTCTCGTGTCAAAGCATAGTTCAGTGGATTGTTCTATGTTAGTCGCGGCTTGTTTGTGTACATGCCTTTCCTAGGCAAGATTTGGTTTGGCTGCATGCCATATCCATTGTAGATATTACATTGTAGTGTAAACTTTTTGCATCCGGCATTAGGATCATCATTCTTTCTCCAGCGGGTCGTTACCCCACTTATGTCATTCTACTCAATACTCGTTCTTATGCCCGTCTACATTACTCATAGTTCAGTAGACCGTTCTATGGTAGACGGACTTTTTCCCCCCATCAATCTATTTGACATAGGTGTGGGATTCGAACCGCTCATGATTGGATCACGATTCAATTGCATTGCATTTTCATTTGCATTGTTCATGCATAGTTTTGTATATATTGCGTATCGTTTTACATTCATTTTTGCATTGTCATGCATGATTATGTTCAATTCCATTACTTGCGTAGACCGCATGTTTTGCTTGCGTAGACCGCATGTTCGTAATCATTTCATTACTTGCGTAGACCGCATGTTTTGTTTGCGTAGACCGCATGATTATGTTCAATTTCATTACTTGCGTAGACCGCATGTTTTACTTGCGTAGACCGCATGTTCGTAATCATTTCATTACTTGCGTAGACCGCATGATTATGTTCAATTTCATTACTTGCGTAGACCGCATGTTTTGCTTGCGTAGACCGCGTGTTCGTAATCATTTCATTACTTGCGTAGACCACATGTTTTGTTTGCGTAGACCGCATGATTATGTTCAATTTCATTACTTGCGTAGACCGCATGTTTTACTTGCGTAGACTGCATGTTCGTAATCATTTCATTACTTGTGTAGACCGCATGTTTTGTTTGCATAGACTGCATGATTATGTTCAATTTCATTACTTGCGTAGACCGCATGTTTTGCTTGCGTAGACCGCATGATCGTAATCATTTCATTACTTGCGTAGACCGCATGTTTTTCTTGCGTAGACCGCATGATCGTAATCATTTCATTACTTGCGTAGACCGCATGTTTTGTTTGCGTAGACCGCACGATTATGTTCAATTTTATTACTTGCGTAGACCGCATGTTTTGCTTGCGTAGACCGCGTGTTCGTAATCATTTCATTACTTGCGTAGACAGCATGTTTTGTTTGCGTAGACCGCACGATTATGTTCAATTTCATTACTTGCGTAGACCGCATGTTTTGCTTGCGTAGACCGCATGTTCGTAATCATTTCATTACTTGCGTAGACCGCATGTTTTGCTTGCGTAGACCGCACGATTATGTTCAATTTCATTACTTGCGTAGACTGCATGTTTTGCTTGCGTAGACCGCATGTTTGTAATCATTTCATTACTTGTGTAGACCGCATGTTTTGTTTGCGTAGACCGCATGCTTGTTCAAATTCATTACTTGCGTAGACCGCATGTTCTGCTTGCGTAGACCGCATGCTTATGTTCAATATCATTGCTTGCGTAGACTGCATGCTTATGATCAATTTCGTTGCCTGCGTAGACCACGCGCTCCACTTACATGTCTGTACCTTCACAGCATTGTTATGCTTCCCACTCGCTTTGCGTTGTCACGCATTTTCGAATACGTTAATATGATTGTTAATCACATTATACCTGTTAAGTTTGTTTTCTCTGCAGGCACGATATTGTATGTACGGTTCATTTGAGGCTGGTGCAACCAGACGAACCACACAGGTATTGTATCCTCCGCGTGAGACATATCGAGAATTGTATGATTCTCTTACACCCTCTCTGCATTGTGGTGTAGTTTGGTCTTTCCTAGCTTAAAACTGTCGCATGTATGCTTCATTACAGCTTTCTTTGCATGATCATAAGTAATGTCTGGCTCTGTGCATTGTCTTGCATTTTGCCCCCGCCTTCGGGCACATATCTTGTTTGTCTTGCATGTTTGTCTGAGTCTTCGGCCTTGTCAAAAATGGGTCGTCTCTAGGCTTTGACATTCACTCCCGTCATTATTATGACTTTCGAGTTCTGTCAAAGAGGGGCAACTGTAGACACCCCATTTTTGACCGTCCTCAAGAGTTGGACGTCACCATTTGAACACTCGGTGATTATCCATGTTTGTGTTCGTCTTGAGTTCCCGGAAGCCTCGGCTTGCGCGCCTTGCCTCAGGATCTCTCGACTAGACTGTTTAGTGTCTGGTTTTGCACCAAACACTTGTGTTTTGGCTTGGAAGGGCAGGGAATGCCTTGTGAGGCATCCCCACACATCACCGGCCATGGCCAGAGGCCACCGGCTGGTGTTTTGTTGCCATCGGCAATGTATATTGCCGGTCGGCATTCTTTGTTGCCGGTCGGCAGTCAATTTTGTCAAAATGGCATTTTTGAGCAGCCGACCACTGTTTATCTGCTTTTGCAGATATTTTAATACAGTTGTATGGCATTTTGTTCCCCTCCATACACGTGTATGGAATGATGGCTTCCTTGTTAGCTTACCTTGTAAGCTTTACAAGATTGGCTCCTCTATAAGAGGAGCCCTCCCCTCTTGGCTTAAGGGGTTAGACAAAAAAGGTTTAAACATTTTAGACAGCCATATTAGGGTTTGAGTTCTAGGGTTAGGGTTTCATACATATCCTATCTCTATATCTCTCCTTTGTGTGTGTAAAAGTGTGTTTGTGTCTTACTATTGCACACAAACACATAGTGTTACACCTTTGCTTGATTCTTGAAGGGCCAGAGGTGTGTTCTTGAAGCTTGGGAGCTGTTTTGAGCTCAAAGAAGCTGCTGGAGCTTCATTTGTGAAGAGGGTCTTCAAGGGTAACAATCTTACTCCTTTATTCCCCATTTTTGCATACTATTTTTGCCTATCTTACAACTGTTTTTGAGCTTAGTGTATAATATAAAAAAGTTCTGTTTTTAGGCCCTCTAAATAGTTTGTTTAGAGTGTTTTGTCGTTTGGAGGTGTTTGACCCCTCTTAGGCCTTGAGAGGCCCCATTTTGTGCCATTTTGAGTAAGCATCGGGACCTTGGTATTTGGGCCTCCTCACCACTGAAATCTTGAGGGATTTCAGAGGTGAGAATGTTGCCTTGAGGTCCCAAGAAGGAGAGGGCCACCCCCTCTCCTTGTTGTCCTTGAAAATGACCATTTTTGGCCTCTTGAGGGAGCACCAGCTTAGGCTCTTGTTGACCATGCCTTAGCTGTTATTTATGCTTATTTTGCCATGAAATAGCATTATTTCAAGTTGGTTTTGGTACACCATGCTTGCTTAGCATACATGCCTTGGAATGCCTTGTTTTAGCCTTAACATGTCCTATGCTTTGAGCCCTTATTCAAGCATGTTTAGGCCTAGCTTTATGAAGCTTCTATGTTTGTTTTGCCATGCTTAAGTTCTACCTTTAGTTGTTTTGGTCGACCATGGCATGCATTGCATAGCCCCTTTACATTGTTTAGCTTGTAGGCTTTAAATGTGTGAAGTGTTGAGCATGCATTGTTTGATTTATTTCGGTGGTTTGACACCACTTATAGCATCATTTCAGTCCTCTTAGCATGCTTGTATGCTTGCATTTCATGGCCCCTTTGATGCTTCAAGAGGTTGTGTCCTATGCTCCATGTTTGGTCTTTGTGTATGCTTCCATGTGTAAGTCATTTAGATGCCATCTAAGTGGTCTTTTGGCTTTGTTTTAGCATGCTAAAACTCTGGTTTTGGTCATTTAATTCATGCCATGTGTGGTTGCATTAAGTGTAGTTCAATCCCCCTTGGGCTTGCCTTGAATCTTGGACCATTGTTGCATGCCATGCTTACCTTGTTTACTTGGTTTAGCACCATTCTTAACATGATTTTCAAAGCTTATAATGCATGCCATACGTCCATGATTATTCCCTTTTAAGTGTGCTTAAAAGTTGTCCTTTGATGCTTAAGTGTTAGGCCTTAACATGTGCATGTGTGTATGTGTGTTTGGTCCCATTTTCTTAAGCTTTTGGCCACTGTTTTGGACCTAACTTAGAGTTGTCCAATTAGTGTGAGTTCATCCCTTGCATGCTATTCAAGTGTTGTTACATCATCCCATGTTTGCATGCTTTGGTCGCACATGTTACATGCTTGAAATCACTTGCATTCGCCTTGCATTCCATTTGTCAAGTTGCTAGCATGTTGCGTGATTGGATTACATCTTGCATGCTCTAATGGTTTGCATAATTGTGGCAATTGATGGTCCGAGAACCAAGGAGCATGTCCCTTTGAGTCACTTACATGATAAGGGACATGATTGGTGCATATATGGCTTGAATTGCATTGCCATGCAAAGTTCTGTCCCCTGCTGCTGTCAAACATGTTCTGCAGGAACTTCTTGCCGATCGACTTCATAAAGTGCCGACCGGCAATAAATCAGTGGCCGATGGATTCATTGTGTGCCGATGGACACCAGATCACAGCCGGTGATGATCCCCTCCAGCCGGTGGCACTCCTCAACATCCAGTAAGCACACCCTGAGACTTTGGCAGTCTTCAGAGGAGTATAGCAGGGAAAACAGAGGCAGCTTGCGCATGGCAATGCACTTCCGAGCAGGACCGCGCATGCATTGCATCAGGCTCTCCTCCCGAGGAGGTTTACTGTTTTTCCTAGCTTAGTTAGCTTGTTAACTAATTAGGTAATTTGTAATAATTAGCTAGCTCGTAGTTAGTTAATTTGTATTATTCTTTTGGTCCCTCCGAGCGAGGGCGAACTTGTAATAAGTGTGGGTGAGTGTGTGCATGTTTTCCAACCCCCACTTCTTTCTCCCTTTTATTTACCTGCTTATGAAGGTAGATTAGAGCATGTTTAAGTTAGCATACCTTATGCTATGCATGCGTGCATCCATACATTTGTCTTGCATGCACCGGGCTCGGCGCATCACGGTAACTGCATTGTACTTCAATTCCAAATTGAATACATGTTATCTGTTGCATTTCACATGCCATGTTTAGGATAGCCGAGCCTGTCTACATTGCATCTTCGCATGCGATGCATTAGCCATTTTTTAACATGAACTAGGATCACTCATGTTTGCTAACTAGTTTACTATTTTGGCACGGAGTACGATGTAAGTGTTTATGCTTTAGCATCTTGCATGAGTGTGAATGTTAACATGACAGCATGCTTACCATGCGGCTAAATGCTTATGTGATATTTCTGTTTGATTGCCTGTGGGTGAAGGTTGGATTGTTTGAGTTGGAAAAACTCATTGAAATCCGTGTTTTAGCCTACTTGCAAGTAGCAAATTCAAAAGCATTTTTCAAAGACAAACGGATATGCAATACTTATTTCCAAATTAGGCAATCTAGTCTATACTTGTTTGCCGCGCGCATAACATAGTAATTCTAGGCTAATAATCAGAATAAGAACACATAACGTTTTCAAAAATGGATATCACGGTTAGTAGAGGCCAATCTTCGGATCGGGCGAGAGAGGGTGCTCATAGCTGACCTTCCCCAATCATACCCAAGCTCCCGAGCCGAAGCAACTTTGGCAATGACGGACACGTGGCCTTTGGCACCGAGTCAGGGTTTCCTAAATTCCCCCATAAAAAATATTTAGGTGGCGACTCTGTATCTGGCAAAGCAGTCCATGTTTGGCACTTCTTTCAAAAACAAAATCTGTTTTCTCAAAACGATTTGCCAGATTTGGACTCTTTGGTTCAGATTAAGAACCGTGACATAAAATCGAGTCCGAACTGTAGTAGCGAGGCCCTCACGCGGGGACGTCTACACCTCCCCTCTAAGAACTCTAACATGATGAAGAAACATATGTTTTGGCTCTACCTTTCCATACCAGCCAAGAGAAGAATTCGACTTTTGGTGGTGAGATGTTATGCCAAATAAATCTAGGCATAGACAGATCCGGTCCTTTGCTAGACTACAACCAATAGAATAAATCCCTTGTTGTGAAGACACTTTGAGATCAAGCTTTCTATCTCATGCTATCCTCTATCCCATGCCTTAATGTTGGCCCATCACCTACTAAAACTTGCAGATTATGGACTTCTTCATCTTCCCAAGCTAGTAGGGGCCTCCTAAAACTTAATTCCAGTTGGAATAGCTAAATTTCCTATCCATCAAATCTTTTAGAGATCCATCCTTATCAGAAAAAAGGCTAAATAATCTAGGAAATTGAGATTGAATGCAGTCAATTCCCACCCAAATGTCCTTTCAAAAAGATATGCTGGCCCCATTACCAATACCTTATTTTGAGTTAATTAGAAAGAAATTAAATAAAGTAGGATTACCTGATGCAAGGACCATGATATCCTTCCAAATCCAAGAACAATTAGTAATAGTGCCTTGGGAGTGGAACCAACTACCTGATCTGGAACTATACTTGATACAAATTAATCTTCTCCATAGGGCTTATTTTTCATTGCAGAACCCCCACCACCATTTAGCAAGTAAGTATTCATTAACTTGACCCAAACTTCTTATAACTAAGCCTTCTTGCTTCTTTGTCATTGAAACATCCTTCCAACTGACCAAGTGAACCTTTCTTTTGACATCTGAGTCTCTCCACAA
>NW_021038167.1:0-17187 GCF_004153795.1 Camellia sinensis | reverse complement strand
TGGCACTACATAGTGCAATATTTTTGAAATGCCACATAAAAAAGAATTTAGTGGCACGTTTTTTGAAAAAAATGCCACAAAATGATAAACATAAAATGGGCTCCTAGTGAACATCAAGAACAACCGTGTCCAAAACTACCACAAACCAAAAACATACTTTTAGTGGCACTACACTAGAGTGACATAGATTTTAGAAAATGCCCACAAAAATGAAATTAGTGGCACCGTTTTTATGAAAAAAAATGCCCCACAAAAAACGACAAACATAAACCAGGCTCTGTGACATTCAATGAGATCATAGTGTCACAAACGTAGCAACAAAAACATATTTAGTGACACCATACTGAGTTGGCATTGTTCTTAAATTAATGTCACAAAAAAGATATTTGGTGGCATTTTAGAAAAATGTCATAGAGCCCACAAACAGTCACAGGCTCTAGGGCATTTCAAATTAAAAAAAGATGTTCACTCTCACTACAAACAAAAAATAGCACCTTACAAAAAACTTTTTATTGAATTATTGTACAAGGGCATTTTTTAAAAAATGATCCAGGAACTAAGGTAGGTGCCAAATTATTTTTATGGCACTTAGGTGAACAGTGTCGATAAATAACAAATATCTTTATAGCAGTTGAGAAATGCCCACTAAGCCAAAAAACTTTCCAAGCTTATTATTGACATTTTTGAAAAACAAAAATGCCGAATATATTTCCTATATTTTATAAATGTAGTAATGATAAAAATAAATGGAATTAAACTTCAATAACACTACCAAGGAAAAAGAGCAGATCGGCAAACTAAATTTCCTGGACCAAAACAGCATTAGTTGCCAAAAAGTTACAAGCTTTGTATTGGCGACTAAACAATTTTAGTGAGTCAGAAAGGTCTACAATTTGGTGACTAAAACTAAGTTTGGTCACTGATTATATGGGTTTTACTGCACAAAATTTTAGTAGCGCCAAAGTAAAGCTTTTGGCGACTAAAAAAAATTTAGTAGCCAAAAGTCTAACAATTGGCGACAAAAATAAGTTTGGTCGCTGATTATATGGTTTTACCGACTAAAAAAAATTTTAGTAGCGCAAGCAAAAAAATTTCTTTGGGTGCCAAAAAAAATTTTTAGTAGCCAAAAGTTTAACGAATTAGGACTTAAAAAATAAGTTTAGTGCCAAAAGTTGGTTCATTTTTTAGCGCGGGAGACAACTTAAAATTCCTAAAGGCCGGAAATAAAAATTTTTGGTGACTCAAAAATTTGGTTGGCCTGAAAAGTGCATCTTCGCGACCAAATCCGATTTGGTTTGACAAAGTTAAGTTTTTAGCAAACTAAAAAACAATAGTAGCCAAAGTATCAGAAATGGCGACTAAAAAATATTTTAGTCACCAAAAGTGGGTCTTTTTTATTGTGGTCAGTAAATAGTTATTTATACATAAATTATGTTCAATAAAATAATTATGTTTATACATATACTTTTATATTAATATGGATATATGTACTATAAAATAATATAGTTGTTAATATAATAACATCGTGGTGCTATAGAGGTGAGTGGGAAGAGGTGGTGTATAAGGTTTATGGTGTGGAAGGTTGCGGTTCGATCTCCGCAAGAGCGATCAAATTGTTCTACAACGAATTATCGCAATGAAGACACTGATAGCGTCAACAATAGTGCCTTACCATACACTTAAAGTCAACTTGAAAATTTTAGTCCTGATGGTGTAAATGAGCACTCAGTGTCACAACTCTTTTTTAATGGCGCTGTGATATGCCACACATAAATCTACCATGACATTCAAATGTCATTTAAAAGTTTCAAGCCATGATGTGCATGTGGCACTTGCCAAGTACTACCGATGACACTCGTATCACCGTGGCACCGATTAGAAGTGGCAACTTGCAAAATGCCAACAACCAAAAAATGTCATTAACAGAATAGTTTGCTGCACTTTTCAAAGTCACAAACTAAGAAAATGTTGTAGTGCTAGTTGCTGACTTAGGCACGAGGGTTTTTCCGGCAACACCCACCGTTAGCTCACCTTTGCGTTTCAGGTGGCTAAGCGAGCGATGTTTGGAGAAGTGAAACTTGATCAACAGGATTATACAAGAAGATTATTTCGGTACTCAATCACAATGGCGCCGTCCTGTGGAATGTTACAAAAAATAAAACCTTTTGCAGTTTCCTCTCTATTGAAAATCAACTGGCGCACTAATGAAAGACTTGCCCGCAACCATTATTGACGGGCAACAACCCCGGAGGGAGGCGCGAAGGTTTAACCTCTAAGTCTCACACATCAGCAAAAATAGAACCCCAGCGACGCGAACACTATCATTACTGATATGTCAAGACACTCTCTAAAAACATGGCATCAAATTATGTCATAAATCTTGTTTTTTTTAAGTGAATAGTGGAAACCCATCATGAATCGTGTCAACCTGATTTAACCTGAAGTTCAAAAAATGCTACTCTAACTCGCTTGACTGAGGAAATGAATTGGCTGCAGCTCTAAAACCTAACTCACAAAAATGTATTAAAAAAATCTTATTGCGTTTAACTGAGAAAAATCTATGGAAAAGTCTTTATTGTTGGGTTCTGTTTAGTTGGCAAACCCCTTAATGTTGCACACATATGCAACCAACATCAAAAGCTGTAAGTGGAAGGTGTAAACATAAACAGGACAGCAAACAGAAAGCGCGTAAGTGTAAGGTGTAAGTTGCACACTAGAGCATCTCCAACCCACTAGGACATATGAATGCTTGTTAGTCAAAAATGCCTAATAGACTCACTTTTTTCAAACCCAAATGCACTATGGCATATGCTTAGGCATTTTGGGCTCAGCTCAACATACACTAGCTTACAGTAGCTAGCCTCAAAGGCTAGGCAAATGTATTAATCATTAAGATTATTCCCTCCATACTTGTTGCTGGCGGAAGTGCATTCTTAAAGTTTAATAGTATTTGGATGAGTAGCTAAAAAAAGAGCTATGGTTGGGTAGAAACATGAAATTGTTGACAGGCAAAATAAATGTATACTTTAATAGTAATATTTAGATAGGTAAAAAGCTACCGACCATTGGAGAGCTCTAAAAAAAGTCCTTGTTCTGTTTTATAATTTGGGAATCCCAAAAAATTGACTAATATATTTGAGCAACGTAAACATATGTTTTAATATTAGGGAACTTACGGTTAATATAAGAACATTTGGGTTGAGGTTGTTGTTGTGTCAATACGGTACAACAGCCTATGCGTAAGAGTTGTTGAAGATATTTAACTAGTGTATTTGATAATTTAAATTATTATATGTAATAATTTGTTAAGTAAATATTATTTATTTAAAAATAATTCTAATCAGACATGTACTCCATGATTAAGTACTAATTATTTTAAAAAAATTATTAAACCCCCTGATAATCATTTTATTTTGAAAAAACAATGTCTACTTATTATAGGTTCACAAATGTCCAAAATACTCTATTTTTATATCATAATTACTCGACAAACCTTATAATATGAACATTGATTATCAAAAAAGCTAGAACACACTTTTATAAGTCTCACTGTAGCTTAGCCGTGTTTTGGAAACTACCTCTCCATTTTAGTCAAAAGTCAAAAATTACTAAATTAGTCAAAAAGGTCAACAATCCATACAAAAAGTCAAAAAATTCCTTATCTCTTTAAACTTTTGCACATCTTTCGAAGAATCAAAAAAATCACTAAACAACTAATTTTTTAACTTCATATTTTAAACCAATAATCACAAAAATTACTCAAATTAAGACTAGTCTAAAACGAGGCCAACTGTGCCTTATGGCTCACAAAACTCCAATTCATATTGGGAATACGTAAAGTGGGAAAACAATTGGAAACTTCCCTCCTTTTAAAATAGTGGCAAGTGATAGAGATTGTACCTATAGACGTAGAGATAGAAATATTTCGCAAGTGTTCTATTACGATTGTTTGACTAATTTACGTATTCGTTGACTATCTTTTTTAATCACTTTTGGTAATATAAAGCCAAAATTACTATGATTCTTTAAGGGGGAAATATATATATAAGTATATATAAAAGTGTCAATAACGCGAAAATAATTGTAATGGGCATAAAAAATAACCAGATTACTCTTAAACGTGCAACTACGGTCATCTTGGGAATGAGTTTTTTTTTTTTTTTTGGTTAATAATTTAGATAGCCAAGATAAAAATAAAAATGTTAAAAAGGCAATAAAATAAAATATTACATCTTCCAATAATCAATCAATCACTTTCTCTCATAAACCATACTATTCACTGCAAAAAATAATAAATAAAAAAGAATCACAATTATACCAAAAATATTTTTTTTGATTTCATAAGCTCAAAAGTCATTAAATACCAAAATTCTTAAACGAGGGCTAAGGTTTGTACTTTTATCCTTTTAAATTATTTTGAATTTTACCCTTTTTTGCAATTTCTTAAACTGGCCAAAAAATTGGGGTGAAAAAAAAATACATTTTAACAAAATTATCTTAATTAACAAGGTAAAAAATACATTAAACTTTTGGATTTTAAAAAATTTTGTAATTAAAAAAAAATGGAAAGACATATAGCTTGAGCTCTGTTTGCAAGTGGTTTTTTTTTTACTTTGGCTAAATTAGTCACAAAAACGACAAAAATAAACTAAAAAGTCAATAGAGCAAATATCACATCTTAACCATATTCATTTGACTTTTCTTTCACAAAAGGTCAAAAAAAAAAAACAAAAAAGGCAACCCCAAACCAATTTTTAAGCCCGGTAAATAGTCAAAAAATAAAAGCTAACCTACTTTTCCAAATAGAGCCTTAGGTGAATTATTACTAACTGACATGGACAAGGCCCACGAGGCATACGGCCCACCAGCAAACCCCCCGAACCCATCGCTTAGGACCAAATAACATAACCGTTGGCAAAGCCAAGACAGCTGGAGGCCATCTAGACATGGGGGGGGAGGGCCAATGGCATCGGGCACAACGGCAAGGTGGAACAAGGGCCACTCAGCAGATAAAAATCTGCAGAAGGTATTACCTCAACACATCACCATAATGCACCCATCACACACGCATTTATTAACGACAAACCTCCCCGTCGGAAACAGAGGCCCTTAAACCCTGAACAAGGAACCTAACGGCACAGGCTTTCGAGCGGAAGGGGGACGTCAACAAGGGACAATGAATGATTACCAAAGATATAAGCAAAGAATCGAAAACAAGAGAAAGGTAAGTTTCTGTTATCTCTCTCATCTCCCTCTCCTACATCTTTCCTGCTCTCTACTAATTCTCACGCCGGAGGGTTTCACTGGGGGATCTGCCGCCGTTTTCCCTTGGACTTGCATCAGGTATCTGTAAACGGAAAAGCATCTACCCTATAACCGGAACCTGAAGAGCCTGGACCAGCCCAACACCATCTAACCCGGGAGACCGGACAACATCACGTTGGCGCGCCGCTCTGTGGGAAACCTGTGGTTTTCGTGCGCTAGTTGTGTTCGCCAGCTGGAGCCCTCTTTCTCACTATGTACCGTCTTTCCTCTCACCGTCCAGGTGTATGGTCCCACGACTAGGTCCATGGCCCTCCCACCATAATACCAGTCCGATCAATCCAATAGACCTTCCCATCCCAAACAACTCACCAGTACATCAAATCGAACTTACCAACAGTAGCCAACCGCATGGCCTGAGGCAAAACCAGGCCCTGATCATGGTTCTCCAAAGAAACCCTCTCTGCCTGCCACCCCAACATTCCACCCAACCAGAAAGAACCCCGAACCACAATGCTCCCACACCCCTTCCCAAACGCCAAGAAGGTTCACAACCCCCTCCCTCCTCCACTGAGCCTCCACCCGCCTCCACGTCCGCCATAGTCATGCACTAGCCGCCCGAGGGGGCAAGCCCAGCAGTGCCAGCCCCCATTGACCGACCATGGCGAAACAGCCCCCTCTGGGACAGAACTCCGATGCTAGAAACTCCAACTACAAGGGGTCCTGCAGAACATACCAGCACAACCTGCAGCCACTCGCGCAACTCGCCTTTGTTGCCTTCCATCGCGACAAACCGTTGCCCGCCCACGTTCAAAAGTGCCTAACCATGACCCCTTCGAGGCAACGCAGATCCAGCCGACCAATCTTGGAAACCTATCCCACCCTCAAGATCCTCCATGCTTCCTTGACGAGATCATGGTCGAGCTTCCAGTGACACTAAAGGGATTCGGCTCGATGTGTTTAGGCCAGTTAACCGGCGGATCCGCTTCAACCTTCCAACACCGTCAGGATCTTCCTGAGCCACTTCATCGGGGCCCAGCGTCAGAGCGCCCAGCCACCCAACTCCTAAAACATCGTCAGATTGAGGGGGAGTCGCTCCGCAGCTTCGTCACCCGCTTCAAACACCGAGGCCCTTCAGTAGCGGAGAAATGACGACAAAAGGTCATCTCAAACCCGCCTTCCATGCCCGGCCTGCGGTCGTCGGATTTCTTTTCTCCCTCTCCAAAAACCCTTCAACCACCCATGGCCCCCTACTGATCCAAAGCCTCAGAAATACATGAATGCTGAAGATCCTGCCGCTCGGCAAGAAGCCCCACCCTAAAAATCCGATCCCGACACAAGGAAAGACTCGAACCCCAAGCAACCCAATATAAAAGCCAACACCACAAATGACCGACCCCCGTGCCGACCGATCGGCTCTGACCACACCCGCCGGTCGTTTGAGCGATCACACCTCTCAACTTCCCTATGGAGCACGTCCTCAATCAGATCCAGCGGGACTACCCCTCAGTGGCCCCTACCTTCATCGAAAACGCTTACCACTCGAAAAAGATCAGTCCAAATACTGTCGTTTCACAAGACATGGTCATACCACGACGATGTATTAACCTCAAAGAATCAGATTCGGACCCTCCCTACGCAGGGCCGCCTCACCGATTCACCCAGTCAGGACACCCCGCCCCCACAAGGCAAAGAACCGACCTCACAGAACAACGCCGACAAACACCACCACCGCAATCAAGCACCATCTACAAGGCCGACGATCGCCCACGCACCACAGCCTCGGCCTCCTAGTAATCCCCCCACCAGTCGGAGAAATCCGAGTTATTCAGGGGGGGCGCCTCGCTTGCGGGGGACCATACCCGCTCGGCAAAGAAAGGCAGACTCAGAAAAATCAGCAGGGCTCAGACAAAGCAGTGGCGATGGTGACCGACCTCTCCAAGCAGTCAAAACAATGGATTCGAACCATCACCTTCACCGACACCCGACTTGCAGGAGTTCCGTACCCACACGATGACCCCCCTTGTCAATTTCCGCCAATCCTCTACCAAATCTAAACAAAAGTCAGGCGAGTCCAAGACAACGGCACGCTCTTCAGCATTATCTTCCTCAATTGCTTCCAGCGCAGCTCAAGATTGGCGGAAGAAAGCTTGTCTCATCTCCAAACCCCCTGGTCGGCTTCAACCGGCGACCGTAGTGACCTCCATCAGCTCCATCGATCTACCTTCACCTTTGCGAGCACACCGCGGCAAGGACCACTAATTGGCTCACTTTCTTGTGGTCGACTGCCCCTCTTGCTTACAAACATCATCCTGGCCGCACACCCCAACGCCTTCCCAAGCCCATCACATCTACATACACTTGCCCATCAAATTTCCTACCGATCTCGGTTGTCGGAACTGTCAAAAGAGACAGACCGTGGCTAGGAGTGTATGTCGCTTACTTCAAAGAATCAAGCGAAAAAAAGAGGACCATGATCATCGAAGAGCTTGACGTCCGAGACGGGCCGACTGGTCAGAGGTGAACCTGTAGAGGAAACGTGAAGAACGTTGATCCACCTAACCTCAACTCAAAACCGCCAAGATTGGCAGCCAAGACCTCCCAGCCAAAGGCCACCTTATGCCTCCTGACCGAGCATAAAGATTATTCACCTGGACCATTCTGACTGCCAGGCAATCGACCCCTCCTTCATAACCCATCGCCTCAGCATCGAACCGCCACTTTCGATCCCCACGCCAAAAGCAACGGCATTTTTCCATCCGGAACCAACACTCTTATAGCCGACCGAATTGACAACTCCTTCGAGGCCCACTTCAATCAAAAATGTGGACTATCCTAGTGGTTGTCCAACGTGATCCTCGTGCCGTCAAACACAATGGCAAATGGCGGCTCTGGTCGACTACTCTGACCTAGCAACCAGCTGGTCCCAAAAAGACAGCTACCCTTTCCCCGCATAGATCGCTGGTTCGAGACGCCGCACGGGCCGATCGTTCAAATGCTCAGCTTCATGGATGCCTTCTCTGGGTACAACCAAATCCCTGATGCAACACATCTGATCCGGGAGCACACATATTATTACCGACAGAGGTACCGTACACTACTGTGTATGCCGGTTCGGAATTGAAGAATGCTGGGCAACTTATCAACGGCCTGTTAACGCGTTTTCCATCACCAAATAGGTGATATATGGAAGTCTACGTCCGACCGACATGCTAGTCAAAGCAAAACTCCTCTCTCGATCACTCTTACGGATTTACCGTGAGACTTTCGCCACCTTGCCAGTACTAAGAGTCAAAGCTCACCCAGAGAAGTGCACCTTCGGCGTAGGGTCTGGCAAATGTTTTGGGCTTTATGGTCCCAGTCAGCGCGGGCATCGAAGCTAACCCCGGAGACGATCAAAAGCCTTCGGTGAGATGCAGTCGCCTAGACGGTCAAGAGAGGTTCAGAGACTTCACCGGCCGAGTGACGGCCTCAACGCTCATATCCCGTGCCGACAGATAATGCTATGCCCCTTCTTCAACCATTCTTGGCAGACTTTTGAATCGGATAGCTGCAATCCGAAGAGGCCTTCCAAAGTTAAAGCAATGCATCGGCCACCCCTTACTCTCCCAATGCAATCAAGATATTATGTAGTCGTGAGAATGGGCGAACCCCTCTTCCCTCTACCTAGCAGTATGGGAACCGCAGTGCAGTGCAGCTCTTCCTCAGAGAGAGTGGCTCAATCAACGGCCAGTCTAATTACATAGTGCGGGCTCTCTAAGGGCGCGGAGCAGAACTACCCCTTGCCGGAAAAAAACTGTCCCTGGCCTGGTCATTCCCAGACGATCCGCCACCAACTGACATGCCAAGCCCACTCCATAGTGGTCCTCGACCGACGCAGACCCTGAAAGAGGTCAACAGCAAACAAAACTCTCAGGAGAACGATAATGCAAGTGTTGGTCCGAGAACTCAGCCAGTTCGACATCTCTTACCAGCCCTCGACAGCAATAAGGGGCAGGTTGTAGTCTGACTTCATCATGGAGTTCACCAAGTCCGACCCCGACCACACAACCTCCGCCCCCACCAACTCCAACAAAGCCAAAGATCCTCATTCTTGGACCCTTAATGTCCGACGGCTTCGTCCGAAGAGAAGGAATAGTGGTGCCGGTCGTCACCTCAAACTCACCCTGAGGGCGGCTCTATCAATGTTGCCCTCCATTTCTTATTTGAAGCAAGCCCAATGAAGACCGATAACGGGCATTACTAGCAGGACTTCAACTTGCCCAAGGAACATAGAGTCAGCCACCTCCGAGTATTCCAGCGACCTCCCAACCGTCGTCGGTTAGATGAGGGGACTTTGATGCCCCGGAAGACTACGATGCGAGCTACCGGGACCTGGCACTCCCCCTTGCTCGCCTCTTCAATACCTTCCACATCAGGCACATTCCTCGGCTGGAAAACTCCAAAAGCAGAGAGATGGCTCAAGTGGCCTTCTGACCATCCCTTACTCTCAGCAAATGATGTCCGCGGTCGAATATCTACACCATCCGCAGCATTTCACCCGTATCTGCAAAGCTGTACAATACATCCACCGAACCCATCCCTTGGGCAGCCGAACCAGTTCTTCCGTATTCTTGACCACAGGAGCACCCCAGGACACCGGCAAGCACGCCAAAGTCCCGACCTAGCGTTCAATTTACGGTCATGTCGACGGTATATCGTACAGCGAAGGTTTCTCCCGGCCATATCTACGGTGCCCTTAATCCACCTCAAGCAACTTTGTAATGCAAGGAGATCCATGGGAAAATCTTGTGGTAACACTCAGGTGGTAGGTCCCTTGGCCCCCCAAGAAAAGAAAAAAAATAAAAACTCCGTACTGGGTATTTGGCCAACTCTTATCAGGCAGCGACCGACTCGTACTCAATGCCGATAAATGTCAACGATTTGCAACATCCCTCATGCTCCTCCTACAGAGTTAATCACACTCGCAGCCCCCTATCCGTTTGCCAAAGTGGGGGATCGACCTGGTTGGTCCACTTCCCACCGGTCGAGCGAGACGCAAGTTCGTGATGTCGCCATTGATGTACTTCACCAAGTGGTCCGAGGCTGAACCCCTTGCCAAATCAACCAGAGCGGATCACCACCAAGGTTTATCTGCAAATCGATCTTTTGCCGATTTAAGCATCCCTTCAAGCACATCTCTGAGAATGGCAAAGAAGTCCGATAAACGGAAGTACGAAATTTTGTGCAGATCTCCAGAAATTCAACCATTCTTCTTCCTCCCCCCGGTCACCCCCAAGCAAACGGCCAGAGTTGAGGTCAACAACCGTTCCTTCTTGAAAGCAATCAAACACAAGCTCGAAGCTGCTTAAAAGGCCTTTGGGACTGAGGAACTATCCAAAACGTATCTGGCTTACCGAACCACTCCTTCGCACTCCCACGGGTGAAACCCCTTTTCGCTTAACAATATGGCGCTGAGGCGGTTATTTCCGGTAGAAAGTCGGGTCTTGCCCTACCTCCCAGGGTTTACATACCGACTGGCCACAACCGAAGACTCCCTCAAACAGACTTGGACCTCGTCGAAGAACTCAGAGAACATCGCTGCTATCGATTGGCTTCGTACCAGCAGAAAATGATGAACACACTACAGACCGCCGAAGTTCGACACAAGAGTTCTCCGTAGGGGACCTTGTCTTTACGGAAGCGACTCTTGCCACAAAGAATCGCAACGCCGAGGGCCAACTGACAAGCAAATGGGAGGGGCCCTACGTTGTTGAAGCCCGACCACGACCAGGCACACTTACCCGACTTTCAAGACATGGAAGCCGAGACCTGCCCCATCCCTGGGAATGTGGAACATTTGAAGCGCTTACTGTCAATAAGTTCATACTTTTTATTGACAAATTGTTGTATTTTCCCTTTTATACTAATGTAAACTCTCGACTGGTGACCTCAGCTTTTCATCATTCAACTGTCTCTATGTCGCTCCCAATAACTTTTTCACTTGCGGCATTTCACAAGCCTCAAGCCAGGCTGAGCACTTCAAGCCCTCGGCCAGACCGAGCAACTTCAAAAGCTCCAGCCAGACTGAGCAATTCAAAGCCTCGGCCAGACCGAGCAACTTCAAAAGTCCTCAGTCCCAGGACTGAGCACTTCAATAGCCTCGGCCAGACTGAGCACTTCAAAAGCCTCAGCCCAGACTGAGCAAACTTCAAAGCCTCCGGCCAGACCGAGCACCTAAAGCCTAGCCAACTGCGAGCACTTTCAACAGCCTCAGCCAAACCGAGCACTCAAAGGTCTCAGCCATCTTTCTTATTTAGTCTGAGCACTCAAAGCCCAGCCAGACTGAGCACTTCAAAGCCACAGCCGAACCGATGCACTCAAGGTCTCAGCCAGTCGAAGCACTGCAAAGCCTCAGCCGGCTGACATCTTCAAAGCCAGTAGAATCACATTTTTTACACTTGTCACATTGTGGAAAGCTTCTTCACATTTGGAACCACACGTTTTTAACCGTAGTAAATTCCAAACATGCTCTCACGTAATTTCATTTACTAATCAGATTATTTGCCACCTCACCAGCCACGTTTACCAATTACTGTTTAGTTTACAATTCCGCACGCCGCCTCTTGCCCTCATTCATGGATCTTCATGCCGTGCTTAATATTATGTTCTACATTAATCCTTTCAATTTTCAATCAAACACTAGTTATCCTTTCACAATTTTCATACAACTGTCCAATCACACTCCGCATGGAAGAACTTTTTAAACTTTCAAAACTTTAACCCGAATTTTATTTGACCCAACTTCTTGACCCAGTTTTTTATAACAACACTTCACATTCATTTTGGCACATAAGCCAAAATAAACAAATGAAACAACAATTCAACTGGCAACATAAACAAATACACCTTTGTACACAGAATTCATTATCAATTACTTTCTTCCATACCTTTTCATTCATTCACTCAATTCCTTTACAATGTGTTCACAGTTCATGTACCAAAAAAAAAAAAACCAGGTCTGTCTTTATCTTGCCAGCTCTTCTTCTCCTTGGCTACTCCCTCCTCGCTCCGACGCCAGATCTTCTCGTCAATGCCTTCGTTCCAGGGGGGTCTGGGCCCAGCATCATCTTCAACCCTATCGTTACACCCCCGATAACACCCGACCACCGCATCGAGTGTCGATTCAGTACTTTCTAATGGTCCACAGTGTGGGAACAGTCTTTCAGCTCTTGCGCTTGAACATCTTCCAACCGCTGTCCCCAGAGACTCGGCATTTGTGGCTTGTAGAAGTCCTGACCTGCTGGAAGCTTTTCAATCACTCTCCTGGCCTCTGTCCTATCCTCCAGCAGTCCTGCCTTGATGGCCCACCAGACTCTTGCCAGCCAGCCTCCTGCGCAGGGCGTCTACCGCCGGTACCTAAAGTATGTTTTTGTTGTAGTGTAGACAATAGACAATAAACTCTGTGTATTCTAGACAATAGACAATAAGCTCTGTGTATTCTAGAATAAGAATTGTGATACCTGTCCATAGGTCCTGTTATGAACTTTTATAGATTCTGTCTGGCCCAATCCTAGTAGGATTCCAACTCTCCTTATAAGAGTCCTCCTAAGAATCACACACCCTACTCACTAGCAACCAAGTGAGATGGTTTGCACAATCCTAGTAGGACTCTACTCTTCTTAGCAGAGTCCTCCTAGGAATTACATTCCCAAGGATAATGCATATTCTGATAACTCTTTACTCACTGCTTGTCTAAGTGAGATAGTTGCAACTCTTACTCTGGCTAGCACAAGACATAACCGTGCTCATACAGCTCGGTGCTAATTAAATCAATTTAGTGAACTTAGTCTTTGGAATGACCTCCTGCCAAGCTATCTTTTAGCTTGGTCCGATTCCCATAGATACCTCGGTCTACGACCGCTAGACCAGGCCACTGATAGTCCACTTTTAACCAAACCAATGCGACCAAGGACCAAGGCTACCAAGATAAATTCCTCGGTTTGTGGCTCGGCCCAAGACTATATCTATCTTGGTTCATTCCAACGAACTTACTTACCCCGGCCCAATTTATGAATAAATTACCATCTTAGTAGATTTAGGCTTTATTAACCCAAAGGTGATTAAAAAAAGATAGTCAAACAATACGCAAATAAAAACTTGTAAACCATTTCTATCTCTACGTCTATGTCTATCTCAGCCACCATTTTAAAAGGAGGAAGTTTCTAATTGTTTTCCACACTTTACTATTCCCAAATGGAATTGGAACTTTTATTGAGCCATAAGGTACAACAAGCTACTGTGGGGCTTGTTTGGGATATCTTAAATAAGTGTATTTTTTATCTTTTTATACTAAAAAGTTGAGAAAAAAATATGGATGTTTAGATTAATTTTTTGACTTTTTATGCAAAAATGTATATTAAAAAATTGTATAAATAAGTGTATAGGGAAAGTTAGTGATTGAATAGGCCGTACGGTGGGAAGAGTAAGGGGCAGAGCGGCAGAGGGTAGTGTAAGAGATTGATTCTCTCCTTTTCGGGCATAAATTGGATGGTGCTATTCGGTCCATTGGGGCCCACCACGGGTTCTGTTTTACTAATTGGAACCGTTTAATGTGTAGAACTCGTCGAGTACTATATGTTTGTAAAAAATTACCTTGATTGGATGTCAATAGCTATCTGATCGTGTTAGTTTTTCTTATCAATTGTTAACTATAACACCATCCATTTTTTTTTATAAAAAACTGATTTGATCATGTAGTTACCGATTTCCGATCAACGTGACTTTTTACAAATATAGTTCTGGACGAGTTCTACATATTGAACGGTTCGGATTATCAAAACGGGACCCGTGGCCCAACATTTTCGTCCAACTTAGTGATTTTATATATGTAATTCTTTTTTTTCCCCTCTCACGGTACTAATCGGTCAATTCAGCCCCGAAAATTTTGTAAAGTTTGTTTGATTAAAATATTATGTATATTATTTTTTTAATATTTTTAATTTGTGAATAGTGATAAATTTTTTGCTTTTTTTTGGTTACTTTTTAACTTTTTGACTTTTTTGATACACGCCAAACCAGGCCTTATTAAAAGTGTGTTCTGAGTCTTTTTTTAATAATTCGAACGGTTTATATTGTAAGGTTTGTCGAGTAGATCATTGATATAAAAAATCAAGTAATTTGGACATTTGTAACCTTATAATAATAGCACATTTGTTTTTTTAAAAAATAAACGATTATCATGATTTTAATAACTTTTTAAAAATAATTAGGACTTAATCACAGAGTTACAGATGTCCGATTAATTTAATTTTTTAAATGAATAATAAACTCAACAAACCTTATAATATAAACAATTTAAATTATTAAAATACACTTAATAAATATCTCTACAAATCCATACAACAGAACTGTTGTGCCATAAAACATAACAGCAACCCTCACTTCTAAATGTCCCTAAAACATAGTCCCTAATATTAAACATAATTACCTAGTCAAATCAATTAGTCAATTTTTTTGGGATTCCCAAATATAAAACAAACAAAGACTTTTTCCTTAGATTTCTCAGTCAAACGAATAGGATTATTTTTAATACAAATTTTGTGAGTTAGGATTTAGAGCTGCAGCCAAATTCATTTCTCAGTCAAGCGAGTAGAGTAGCATTTTGAACTTCAGTTAAATACAGGTTGATACCGCTGTCATGATGGGTTTCACTATTCACTACGAAAAAAAAAAATGATTTAATAACACTAATTTGATGTCATGTTTTTAAAAGACGTCTTGAAAATATCATTTAATGACATATTGTGATTCAGTGACATAAATCAAATATCATCTTTTTTTTTTAATTTTATTTCTATTTTTAAGTACATCAAAAAGATAGTGTCATCTTTTGATGGCGCTACAATATAAGATAGTGTCATCTTTTGATGGCGCTACATCTAATAAATTTAGGTTATTATTCATTAAAAATCTAAATGAACTCATTTTCTGACAAGAACAGAATGTGCTGGAACAATAATCTAGTTCATCATTCTTTTCTTGTGGATTTAATTCATGGAAAAGAACTGCAATACCTATCAGGTAAAGCTAGGTGCTTGCGAAGAAAGCCTTAGATGGACAAATTATAGTTTTCCGCGGAGATGATTAAATTTTTTAAATAAGAATTATAACACATTTAATATGTAATGAATTCTCTAAATGCAAAAAACATATTTCATTCTCAATGAATAATACGGATACATCTGTCATGCTTATATACAATGAACCTAACCAACTCTATAACTAATCTAACAAACTCTGTAACTTAACTTTAACAAATACAAGCTTGTAATAACTAACTCTAACAGATAATACAGAAAATATCCTAGCTGATACAGATATATCTTAGCTGATGACTCAGCTAAGTTGAGCTAAGTTGCTGCTGTAAGATGAGCTAAGCTGCTGCTGTGTCTGCTCTGCTGCAATCGGTCTGAGTATGATCCTCAACACTATGCAGCAATAACAATCTTTTGGCCTTTGTGTTATTTTTTTACATGTTGGCCATTAGATAAAAATTCGTGAAAAAGTAATAATAAAGCAATCCAAATTAGTGAAAAAAGCATCAGAGAACTGAACACATTTCAAAATTGGTGTACAAACAATAACAAATTAACATATAAAAGCCTCCGTTTGGGAAGTGGTTGACCTTTTTGGCTTTTTGGCTTTTTTGGCTATTTTTAGCCTGGGCTAAAAGCTTGGTTTGGGAAGGGCTTTTTTGGGCTTTTGGCTTTTTTGCTTTTTTTTGTGAGAGAAGAGTGTAATGATTATGGTTTTTTTTTGGGATGTGATGTTTTTTGTTTTTTGTGGCTAAAATAGCCTATTTTGTCTTTGTGGCTAAAATAGTCCAAAAAAACCGCCAACCCAATTGCCAAACGGAGGGCAAATATGTTTCAATCGGAACAAAAACTTGAAACTAATCACTATGTTTTCTATACATGTATATATGTATGTCTAAGTGCAGAGAGAGAGAGAGGAGAGATTGAAACCCAAATTGTCTATTGAATCCAAATTGGCTACGATCTCTTAGAAACCAGATTGATTTCCTCAAACTTTGGTATATATGTGCAAAAAAAAAATTGAAGAAGATGAAGAATAAATTGTAGAAAATCTCAGAATCTGTTGTATATATACATATATGTGTGGGTGCGCGCTCGGCGGGCATTTCAATGCTCACAAATCACATTGATAAAACTGCACACACACAAACACATAACCCAAAGTGGTTTGTGGATTGTAGTGCCAACACAATATACAACACACCCACGTGCGTGAAGATGAAGATCTCTAAAGATTATTGATTTACCTTCGGGAATGAGGAGATCGAATGATGACAAGTTAGGGCAAGAGGAGTCTTCTAGCAAAGATAGATAGATCATGAAAATGGGATCGATTGTAGCTGAAGATCTGAGATGTCCATTGAAGTGAATTTGAAGATCTATTTCCAAAGATCGATTAACGAGAGAGTGAAAATCCAAAAATGCTTTGGTCTGTGTTTTGTTAGCGCTTACGCGAGAGAGAGAGAGAGAGAGACTTTTGAAATGTCGTGGTTGTGTTTTAATAATTTTATTGCCCCGACTTTTTATTTGTGAAAGGGTAAATATTTGGGTCCCTAAATGTTTTATAATTGTAATGATAAAAATTTTGATCTCTAAAAGCACTAAACAGAAAACACCCTTTGGCGACAAAAGTCTTTTTTATCGCTAAAGTCGAAATTTTCACTTTCCCCGTATATATTTTAGTCGGGCCGGTTTTGTCGCGAATAAACGGTCGCGAATACTTTGGGCGACTAAAAAGTGTTTAAGTCGGCAATATCAGCAGGTCTTCAGCGACTAAAGAATTTGTTGCCAATAGTTAATTCTTATTTTTGGAAATTATACATTTAGCGACTAAACTTTTAGTTGCCAT
>NW_021038166.1:0-11053 GCF_004153795.1 Camellia sinensis | reverse complement strand
TTCTTGAATGAACTTCCATTTTTAATTATATACAACTTCCATTTTTGTTTTTATTGCACTTCCATTTTTTTTTCAGTTTCCTTTTCTATTCAATTTTCTTTTTTTATTTAATTTCCAAATAGATCGTTTAGGTATAGTGGTTTCTTCAATGAACTTTCATTTTTAATTTTATGGAACTTCCATTATATTTTTATTCAAATTCAATTTTTTTTCAATTTCCTTTTCTATTGAATTTTCTTTTTATTTAATTTCCAAATTGATCGTTAAGGTGTAGTGGTTTCTTTAATGAACTTCCATTTTTAATTATATACAACTTCCATTTTTGTTTTTATTCCACTTTCATTTTTTTTCAGTTTCCTTTTTTTATTCAATTTCCTTTTTCTAGTTAATTTCCAAATAGATCGTTAAGGTATAGTGGTTTCTTGAATGAACTTCCATTCTTAATTTTATGCAGTTTTCTTTTCTATTTTTATTCAATTCCCATCTCCATTGAATTTCCTTTTTTATTTAATTTCCAAATGGATCGTTAAGCTGTAGTGGTATCTTGAGTGAACTTCCATTCTTAATTTTTTGCAACATCCATTTTTATTTTTATTCCACTTCCATTTTTATTGAGTTTGCTTTTCTATTCAATTTCCTTTTTTATTTAATTTTCAAATAGATCGTTAAGGCATAGTGGTTTCTTGAATGAACTTCCATGTTTAATTTTATGCAGTTTCCATTTCTATTTTTATTAAACTTCTATTTTTATTCAATTGCCATCCGCATTCAATTTCCTTTTTTATTTAATTTCGAAATAGATTGTTAAGGTATAGTGGTTTCTTGAATGAACTACCATTTTTAATTTTATGCAACTTCCATTCGTATTTTTATCGAACTTCCATTTTTATTCAATTTCCATTTCTGTTCAGTTTCCTTTTTTATTTAATTTCCAAATAGATCGTTAAGGTATAGTGGTTTCTCGAATGAACTTCCAAGTTTAATTTTATGCAGTTTCAATTTCTATTTTTATTCAAATTCTATTTTTATTAAATTTCCATCCCCATTGAATTTCCTTTTTTTATTTATTTTCCGAATAGATCGTTAAGGTATAATGGTTTCTTGAATGAATTTCCATATTTAATTTTTTTGCAGTTTCCACTTCTATTTTTATTCAATTTCCATCTCCATTCAATTTCCTTCTCCATTCAATTTCCTTTTTTTATTTAATTTCCAAATAGATCGTTAAGGTATAGTGGTTTCTTGAATGAACTTCCATATTTAATTTTATGTAGTTTCCATTTCTATTTTTATTCAATTTCCTTCCCCATTCAATTTCCTCTTTTATTTAATTTCAAAATAGATCGTTAAGGTATAGTGGTTTCTTGATGAATTTCCACGCTTAATTTTATGCAGTTTCCATTTCTATTTTTATTGAACTTCTATTTTTATTCAATTTCCATCTCCATTCAATTTCCTTTCTTATTTAATTTCCAAATAGATCGTTAACGTATAGTGGTTTTTGGATTGAAGTTCCATTTTTAATTTTATGCAACTTCCATTTGCATTTTTATTCAACTTTCATTGTTATTCAATTTCCTTTTCTATTCAATTTCCTTTTTTATTTAATTTCGACATAGATCGTTAAGGTATAGCTATTTCATGAATAAACTTCCATGTTTAATTTTATGCAGTTTCCATTTCTATTTTTATTCAACATCTATTTTTATTAAATTTCCATGTCCTTTCAATTTCCTTTTTAATTTAATTCCCAAATATATCGTTAAGGTATAGTGGTTTCTTGAATGAATTTCCATGTTTAATTTAATGCAGATTTCACTTCTATTTTTATTCAATTTCCATCTCCATTCAATTCCTTTTTTTTATTTAATTTCCAAATAGATCGTTAAGGTATAGTGGTTTCTTGAATAAACTTCCATGTTTAATTTTATGCAGTTTACATTTCTATTTTTATTCAACTTCTATTTTTAATCAATTGCCATCCCCATTCAATTTCCTTTTTTATTTAATTTCCAAATAGATTCGTTAGGTGTTAGTGGTTTGTTTGAATGAACTTCCATGTTTTATTTTATGCAGTTTCTTGCTGTTATTTCTGTTTTTATTAAGCTTCTATTTATTCAATTTCCAACTCTCAATTCAAATTTCTTTCTTATTTAATTCAATCAAATAAGAATCGTTAACGTATAGTGGTTTTCTGGAATAAACTTCCCTTTTTATTTTATGCACTTCATTTGTTTTTTATTCAACTTCCGTTTTTTTCAATTTTCTTTCTATTCAATTTCCTTTTTTATTTAAATTTCCAAATAACGTTAAGGTATAGTGGTTTTCATGAAAAAACTTCATGGTTTTAATTTTTTTATGTCAGTATTCCATTTCTTTTTTATTAACTTCTATTTTATTAATTTCCCTCTCCTTTCAATTTGCCTTTTAATTTAATTTCCAATATTATCGTTAAGGTATAGTGGTTTTTTGAATGAATTTCCATGGTTTACAATTAAATGCAGTTTTCACTGCTATTTTTATTCAATTTCCATCTACCATTCAATTTTCGCTTTTTTTATTTAGCTTCCAAATAGATGTTAAGGTTTATAGTGGTTTCTGAATAACTTTCATTTTTAATTTTATGCAACCTTCCATTTCAACTTCCATTTTTTATGCAATTCCCTTTCTATTGATTTCCTTTTTTATTTATTTCCAAATAGATCGTTAAGGTTTAGTGGTTTCTGAATGAATTTCCATGTTTAATTTATGCAAGTTTCCATTTCTATTTTGTTCAAACTTCAATTTTTATTAAATTTCCATCTCCATTGAATTCCTTTTTTTTATTTAATTTCCAAATAGATCGTTAAGGGATAGTGGTTTCTTGAATGAATTTTTCATATTTAATTTTTTACTGTTTCCACTTTTTTTTTTTCAACTTCTATTTTAATTTCAATTTCCATCACCGATTCATTTCCTATTTTTATTTAATTTCCAAATTGAATCATTAAGGTATAGTGGTTTCTTGAATGAACTTCATTTTTATTTTGGCAACTCCATTTTTATTCATTACCTTTTCTGTTGAATTTCCTTTTTTATTTAATTTCCAAATAGATCGTTAAGGTGTAGTGGTTTTCTTGAATGAACTTTCATTTTTAATTTTTTACAACTTCCATTTTTATTTTTATTCCACTTCCTTTTTATTCAATTTCCTTTCTATTCAATTCCCCTTTTTTATTTATTTCGCAATAGATCGTTAAGGTGTAGTGGTTTCTCGAATGAACTTCGCTGTTTAATTTATGCAGTTTCCAATTTCTATTTTTTTTCAAACTGTCTTTTTTATTCATTTTCATCTCCCTTGAATTTTTCTTTTTTATTTAATTTCCAAAATAGATCGTTAAGGTTTAGTAGTTTCTTGATGAATTTCATTTTTAATTTTTTGCGACTTCCATTTATATTTTTAATTCAACTTCCATTTTTATTATTTTCCTTTTCTATTCAATTTCCTTTTTTAATTTTATTTCCAAAATAGATCGTTAAGATATAGTGGTTTTATGAATGACTTCCATGTTTAATTTTACGTAGTTTTACGCACTTCATTTTTTTCCAACTCTATTTTTATTTAATTTCCATTATCATTCAATTTCCCTTTTAAATTTAGTTCGAAAATAGATTTTAAGGTATAGTGGTTTCTGAATGATTTCATGTTTAATTTATGCAGTTTCCACTTCTATATTAATTCACTTCTTATTTTATTGCAATTTCCATCTCCATTCTATTTCCTTCTTTAATTTAATTTCGCAATAGATCGTTCAAGGTGGAGTGTTTTCTTGAATCATTTTTAATTTTATGCACTTTCCATTTTTATTTTTATTCAACTTCCATTTTAAGCCAAATTAACTTTTTCTATTGAATTTCTTTTTTATTTTCAAATAGATCGTTAAGGTGTAGAGGATTTCTTCAATGATTCCATTTTTAATTTTAATTGCAACTTCCATTTTTATTTTTATTTCCACTTCCATTTTTATTCATTTCTTTTCTATTCAATTTCCTTTTTTATTTGATTTCCAAATAGATCGGCTAATGTATAGAGGTTTTTGAAAGAACTTCCATTTTTAAATTTACCTCAACTTCTTTTTTATTTTTTATCCAACTTCCATTTGTATTCAATTTTCCTTTTTCTATTCAATTTTCTTTTTATATTTATTTTCCAAATAGAGCCGTTAATGTAATAGTGGTTTCTTGAATGAACATCCATTTTAATTTTTATGCAACTTCCATTTTCATTTTTTTTCAATTTCCATTTTTTATTCAAATTTCTTTTCTATCGAATTTTCTTTTTTATTTAATTCCAAATAGATCGTTAAGGTGATAAGTGGTTTCTCTGAATGAATAACTTCCATTTTTAATTATATACAAATTCCATTTTTTTTTTATATTCACTTCATTTGTTTTCAGTTTCCCTTTCTATTCAATTTCCTTTTTTTTATTTAATTTTCCAATAGATCGTTAAGGTATAGCGTTTCTTGAATAAACTTTCCATGTTTAATTTTTATGCTTGTTTCCCTTTCTATTTTTTATTCAACTCTATTTTTATTGCAATTTCCATCTCCATGTCAATTTCCTTTTCTATTTAATTTCCCAAATAGATGCGTTACGCGTGTAAAGTGGTTTCTTGAATGAACTTCCATTCTTAATTTTGTTGCAACTTCCAATTTTTCTTTTTATTCCCACTTCTATTTTTATCAATTTCTTTTTCTATTAATTTCCCTTTTTTATTTAATTTCCATATAGATCGTTAAGGATAGTGGTTTCTTGAATGAACTCCATGTTTAATTTTATGGCAGTTTCCATTTCTTCATTTTATTCAGTTCGTCCATCCGCATTCATTTCCTTTTTTAGTTAATTTCCAAATGATTGTTAACGTATAGGTGGTTTTCTTGAATGAACTTCCATTTTTAATTTTAATGCAACCTCCATTTGTATTTTTATTGAACTTCCATTTTATTCAATTGCCATTTCTATTCAATTTCCTCTTTTTCTTTAATTTTCAAATAGATTGTTAAGTATAGTGGTTTCTTGAATGAATTTTCCTGTTGAAATTTTATGCAGTTTCCATTTCTATTTTATTAAATTTCCATCTCCTTCTAATTTCCCCTTTTTAATTTAATTTCCAAATAGACTGTTAAGGTATAGTGGTTTCTTGAATGAATTACATATTTTAATATTTTTGCAGTTTTCCACTTCTAATTTTTTTGTTCACTATCTATTTTATTCAATTTCCATCTCCATTCAATTTCCTTTTTTATTTATTTTCCAATAGATCAGTAAAGGTGTAGTGGTTTCAATGAATGAACTTCCATTCTTAATTTTATTGCAACTTCCATTTTTAATTTTATTACACTTCCATTTTAATTCCAATTCGCTTTTCTAATTCAATTCTTTTTTATTTAATTTCCAAACAGATCGTTGAGGTATAGTGGTTTCTTGAATGAAACTTCCATGTTTAACTTTATGCAGTTTTCCATTTCTATTTTTATTTCAACTTCTATTTTTATTCAGATTCCTTTTTTATTTTTTTTAATTTTCCTAAAATTAGATATCGTTAGGTATCGTGGTTTCCTTGAATGAACTTCCATTTTTAATTTTATGCAACTTCCATTTGTAATTTTTTTTCAATTTCCTTTTCTATTCAATTTTCCTTCTTTATTTAATTTCCAAAACAGATCGTTAAGTGTATAGTGGTTTCCATGAATGAACTTCATGTTTAATTTTTTGCTAAGTTTCTATTTCTAATTTTTATTCAACTTTTTTTTATTAAATTTCCAATCTCCATTCATTTTCCTTTTTTAATTTAATTTCAAATAGATCGTTAAGGTATAGTGGGTTTTCTTGAATGAATTTCCATGTTTAATTTTAATGCAGTTTCGACTCTATTTTTATTCAAATTCTTATTTTTATTCAATTTCCAAGTAGAATTGGGTTAAGGTATAGTGGTTTCTGAATGAACTTTCAATTTTAATTTAATGGCAACTTCCATTTTATTTTTATTTCAACTTTTTCCATTTTATTTTTATTCAAACTTCCATTTTTATTCATTGAAACGCCCTCAAAGATAATAACAATAATCCATCAATATAGACATGCATCGATATATAAAAGTCCCACATTCTGCTATTCAATCAGAAGTTTCGTTACAAAAAGTATTACCATGTTAACAACAGAAACGCGAATGCCCTAGGGGCTTATAGTGTTTTCCAAGTTAACACTTGGAATACAAAAAGGGAGCACTAGCTAATTACCCTTTAAGCCCTTGGCTTGAATTTACATGTATTACATCAAAAGAGAAAAGACAACAAAAGTGCCATCAGCCGTCAAGGCCTTCTAAGCTATGTCCTTGGAGGTGGCATGCTACCTGTACTTGAATATGATGTTCGCCATAATAGGGTGAGCCACGCCCAGTAGAAATACACTAAACCAAATATGAAACAATGACTAAAAGATTAAGCAGTTGAGAGATGGCCAAACACTGATACTTTCACTTGTAACAGCTTAACAGTTTCATGAACATACAGTCCATGGCGGTGGTCCATTTCCAATTACTCTTTCAATTCTCACTAATATACCATGGCTCAAGAACCTGGCTAAAAACAACTTATATTGGACAGTAAAACCATATTAACAATTTCCCCCATTTCCATAATAGATAAGTACATACGTGCTATATCACAACACCAACAGATAACATTACAAAGCCTATATCATCATTTCCAATAGATATTGCATAAGATCAGCTATCACACTTCCAAGGAGCAAGCATATGAAGCTAGTGTCAACACATTATACATATAAGCATATGATGCTCTATCTATGGAGTCCATACCCCTATCTTTCTCCCAAGACAACATCCGGTTTAGAGGTCCATCCCTATTCTCCTAAACACGACACACATGCATATAAACAATAATTATACACATCATCAACAATAACATAAATTCTAATGTATTCTTTCAAACGCTCATATCAATGACACATTTCCAGTGATTAGTTTCAGTCTGCCATAATCATCATGCATTGTCTACAACAATCAAGAACTATCCTCAACACGATAGCCCAAAGTAAGTTATTTTCTATCACGAATAAATGCAACAATGGATATATAATCAACATTTCAACTAGGTGAGCGCTAAATAATCCAACTACACCCTTTATCCCAATAACCTTTCAAATCAATTCCTCAATTTCTCATAATTAATTTTACAGAAGTCAATTAACCAATTAATTAGGGCATTTTCCATAAATAACATTACAACCCTTAAGGTTCCATTTTCATTAATTAGTTTTTAACATAATTTCAACTTTTCCATGCCAAAATGCATCTAGGTTTATTATATACGTTAAACCCACTTTTTGTAAAATTTCACAAAAGCCTAAACTTTTCAACAAAATTAGCCAAACCAAGCCCCAATATCTCAAATACTAAAATTTAAGACAAAACTATAGTGAGGATTAAGGTTATCCCTACCTGCAAAAGATGACTCCTCAACCAAGAAGGTGAAGAAAACGAAAATGCTTGCCAAACCACGAATTTTCCTACGGATCAAAAGATAGCCCTTGACAGATCAACTACTTTTTTGTAGGCCCAGGTGAAGGAAATCAGCTCCTACTTAGATCAATACCTGAGAGAAGGTAGAGTTCTAGAGATGAGAAAGCTCACAATGGGGTTTTTGGGAAAGTAAGGAGAAGGAGACAAAGTGAAAGTGATTTTAAATGTCCCAACACGGAGGCTTTTAAACCCGAACACCGCGTCGCCCGCTCGAGCGTGGAAACCCCCGCTCGAGCGTCGACTACCCGGACTCCCTCGCGAGCGACACAAACAGCCGCTCGAAATGCGCGTGAATTACACACTCCAGCACTTTTGCCAGACCAGGTCCCCTGCTCGAGCGTAACAACACAACTCGCCGCTCGAGCGGTCCAAAACTCCCGCTCGAGCGGACAAACCCTGAGAGAAAATACTGGAAGGGTGATTTTTCCCGCTCAGACGCCAAAATCTCCGCTCGAGCGGACAGGCCAAAATCTGGGCCAACTACAACTTGGTTCCTAAGCTCAACCACCTTGTTTTACACCTACCCAACACAACCCAAGACTCAAAATACAAAGAGTAAGGATGTAAACAAAATGTTACACAACACCAATGGAAAAGGGAAACCGGGATCCTATAGATTCAATTTCCATTTCTATTGGCATTTCCTTTTTTTATTTAATTTCAAATAGATCGTAAGGTGTTAGTGGTTTCTTGAATGAACTTCATTTTAAATTTTATGGCACTTCCATTTTTATTTTTATTCAACTTGCCATTTTTATTCATTTCCTCTTCCATTAAATTTCCTTTTTTATTTAATCTTCAAATAGATCCTTTAACGTATGTGGTTTTCTCGATTAAACTTCCATTTTTAATTTTGATGCAAACTTTTCATTTTTATTTTTTTTCAACTTTCCAATTTTATTTAATTTCTTTTTCTATTGATTCTCTTTTTTTATTTCATTCCAAATACATCATTAAGGTTGTGTGGTTTTTTAATGAAACATTCATTTTTTAATTTTAATGCAACTTCCATTTTTATTTTAATTCACCTTCCAATTTTATTCAGTTCCTTTCTAATTCAATATTTCCTTTTTTTATTTAATTTCGCAACAGATCGTAAGGTATAGTGGTTTTCTTGAATGAACTCTTCCATGTTTAATTTTTTGCAGTTTCCATTTCTATTTTTTATTCAACTTCTATTTTTATTCAATTTCCCATCTCCATTCAATTTTTTTTTTATTTATTTCCAAATAGATCGTTAAGGTGTAGTGGTTTCATGAATGAACTTCCATTCTTAATTTTTTTGCAACTTCCATTTTTATTTTATTCCGCCACTTCCCATTTTTAATTCAATTTCCTTTTCTATTCAATTTCCTTTTTTTTATTTAGTTTCCAAATAGATCGTTAAGTAATAGTGGTTTCTTGAATGAACTTCCATGTTTTAATTTATGCAGTTTTCCCATTTCTATTTTTTATTCAACTTCTATTTTTTGTTCCATTTCCAATCTCCATTCAATTTCTTTTTTATTTAATTTGAAATAGATCGTAAAGGTATCGTGGTTTCTTTGAATGAACATCCATTTTAATTTATGGCAACTTCCATTTGATAATTTTATCAATTTCCTTTTCTATTCAATTTTCCTTCTTATATTTAATTTCCAACAGTTTATCGTTAAGGTATAGTGGGTTTTATGAATGAACTTCGCATGTTTAATTTTTTGCAGTTTCTTTTTCTATTTTTATTCAACTTCTATTTTTTTATTAATTTCCATCTCCATTCAATTTTTTTTTTTTAATTTTAATTTCCAAATAGATCGTTAAAGGTATAGTGGTTTCTTGAAATGAATTTTCCATGTTAATTTTATGCAGTTTCCACTTCTATTTTTAATTCAAACTTCTATTTTTATTCAATTTCCATCTCATTCAATTTCAAATAGATCGTAAGGTATAGTGGTTTTCTTGAATAAACTTTTCAATTTTAATTTTATGCAACTTCCTTTTTATATTTTTTATTCAACTTCCATTTTTTATTCAATTTCCTTTTCTAATTGGCAATTTGCTTTTTTATTTAATTTTATCAAATAGATCGTTAAGGTGTAGTGGTTTCTTTGAATGAACTTCCATTTTTTAATTTTATGCCACTTCCATTTTTATTTTTATTCCACTTCAATTTTTATTCAATTTCCTTTTCCATTCAATTTCCCTTTTAATTTAAATTCAAAATAGATCGTTAATGTATAGTGGTTTCCCTCGAATAAACTTTCATTTTTAATTTTATGGCAACTTCCATTTTTATTTTTTTTCACTTCCAATTTTTATTCATTTCTTTTTCTACTAAGAATTTTCTTTTTTGCATTTAATTCCATAGATCATTAAGGTGTAGTGGTTTCTTGAATGAACTTTCATTTTAATTTTATGCAACTTCCCTTTTTATTTTTAATTCCACTTCCATTTTTATTCAGTTTTCTTTTTTCTATTCATTTCCTTTTTTTTATTTACTTTTCCAAACAGATTGTTAAGGTATAGTGGTTTCTGAATATGAAATTCCATATTTAATTTTTTTGCAAGTTTCCATTTCTATTTTATTCAACTTCGATTTTTTATTCAAATTTCGCATTCCAATTCTAATTTTCCTTTTTTATTTAATTTCGCCAATAGATCGTTAATGTGTAGTGGTTTCGTGAATGAAACTTCCATTCTTAAATTTTATGGCAACTTCCATTTTTATTCAATTTTCCTTTTCTATTCAATTTTCTTTTTTATTTAATTTTCAAGTAGAACGTTAAGGTATAGTGGGTTTCTCTTGAATGAACTTTCCATAGTTTGCATTTTATGCAGTTTCAACTTTCTATTTTTATTCACATCTATAATTTTTTTTTGAATTTCCATCTCCATTCAATTTCCATTTAATTTAATTCCCAAATAGATCGTTAAGGTTAAGAGGTTTCTTGAATGAACTTCCATTTTTTAAATTTTATGCAACTTCATTTGTATTTTTATCCACTTTCCATTTTTATTCAATTTCCTTTTCCTATACAATTTCCGTTATTTAATTTAATTTCCAAATAGATACGATAAGGTATAGTGGTTTCCTTGAAATGAACTTTCATTTTTAATTTTATGCACTATCCATTTTTTATTTTTATTCACTTCCATTTTTATTCATTTCCTTTTCTATTGAATTTCTCTTTTTATTTAGTTTCCAAATAGTCATTAAGGTGTAGTGGTTTTTTGAATGAAGCTTCCATTTTTAATTTTAGCAACTTCCATTTTTATTTTTATTCCACTTCATTTTTTATTCAATTTCCCTTTTCTATTCAGTTTTCCTTTTTTATTTAATTACCAGAATACGATCGTTAATGTATAGTGGTTTCTTTAATGAATTCACGTTTAATTATTTTGCAGTTTCCATTTCTATTTTATTCAACTTCTATTTTTATTCAATTTCCATCTCCATTCAATTCCTTTTTTTATTTAATTTCAAAACAG
>NW_021038157.1:0-12153 GCF_004153795.1 Camellia sinensis | reverse complement strand
AAAGGTATTTAGTAAACTAAAGTATATGTTCTGGCAAACCTAAGCAGGAAGAGTCTAGTGATGTGAGAGAAAGTTAGTATAAGCTCAGCATAAGGCCTGGATGTCTTAAGTCGGTGGAATAAAGAGAGCAACAAATGGGCAAAGGCAGTCAAAGAGTTTTACCATGATAGGCTATGCATTTGTATGTGTTACATGGGTGGTCCGAGGAATACCAATGTCACTAAGGTCCAATTGAGTTGTCTAGCACACGGCAAAGGGTTCCTAGCAACCCATGCATAGTGCATGATGGCGACGCAATTGCCAGCCAATGCCAAACCAAAATAGCAATCTGGTGAACGGACAGCGGGAAGGATGGAGGCATCCTCAAACTGCCATAGGCCTTATAGATCTAACCCCAAATAGTCGGCGAAAGTGGTAGGTATGAAAGTGTCTATGTGAATAAATGACAGAGGTGTTTGAGTAACACATGTTTGTTGATCCATCGTGAATGCTCATAAGAATATTGGTTTTTTTGTGGTAATGTTTTTTATTTTTTCTCAACTATGATCGATACGTTGTTAAAGGGTGTACGGTTGGATTCAAGTGTAGTTCTTACCCAAGTTGTCAATGTCACAACTGCTAATTAGAAGTTCATATCTCGAAATTTTTGAGTGCGCGTAGAGAAAAGTTAGCGAAGGAATACGAAGTTAATATCTACGATGAAGTGCAGCATGGTTGTTTTTCTTTCAAATGAAAAACCAACCAAGAGTCTATTGTAGCAAAGTCATAAAGGTAATAGTTGTTGTGATGGAATAAGTTGGAAATATTAGGATATAACGTTTTTTATGAGCTATCTATGAACCCAACTCTATATTGACAAAATCTTTTGCTACTGTCTAGATTGGCGCAGATAGTAAACCAGCCTGCACCGGGGTGTGCCTAGAACAGAGTGCATCCGTGTTATTCAAGTTTGCTCATAGGTCAAGGTGGGTGAAATTGAAAATAATCCAGGAATCCTTCCCACATCGGCACACCCCTCAGCAGTTTCCCTATCCGCTCCTCCAAAACCGACGTTGTTTATGGAGGTTTTTTTTTTTTTTTTTTCTTCTCTCTTCTTCTCTCTCTCTCTCCTCTTCTCTGCTGAAGGGTCTCGGTTGTTAAGCCTGTTCTTCTTCACAACGCACAGAGAGGCACCACACATCACCTATACCCAACAACACCACAACTCACCACTCTCTCTCTCTCTCTCTTTTTCTTCACAAAACCCAGTTTCTGAGTCTCTTTCAATTCTATTTAAATATCTTTCATTTCTTGATTCTTTTTATTTTTGGAGATTTTGCCCATCTCTGTTTAGCCCTGCGGACTTTGAGGCTCATATTTGGCTTCCATTTGTGAAGGAAAAGGGGAAGAAAATTGCAAAAAAAAAAAACACTTTTCCTGTTTTATTACCATGTAAAAACAGGGGGGTCCAAAAAAATATGATGAAGAGACAATCTTAATTTTAGTTACCATTTTTTGCCTTATATTTTTTATTGATTTTTGAACTTTTGCTCCAAAATTTTAAATATTTGTTAAAGGAGGGAGGAGAGAAAGCATTAACTACTAAGGAAAGTAGACTTTCTTTTCTTGTTCTGCTCGTTTTCTTGAACTCAAGCTCAGAAGCATAAGATTTAAATTTCTTAGCAGGCCCTAATTATAAAAACATCACAATCAATGTAAAGCCCTTGAACATTTAATGTTCAAGCAGCTTTCAAAATTACATCCACGAAGCTATACGCAACTAATTCTGAACAGAAAATGGGTTCTCTTGTTCATCTGGGTTTGAAATTATTCTGGGTTTGATGATGGTGATGAAATTTGATTTTAGTTCTTGGGTTTGAAATTTTGGGTAGGTAAAAAAATAGATAAAGCAGAGAAATTATTCTGGGTTTGATGATGATGATGAAGCAGAGAGGCAGATCTGGGTTTCTTGGGTTTGTAGGTAAAAAAAAGATGAAGCAGTGTTGGAAAGAAAAAAAGAAAGAAGAAGAAGAAAAGAAAAGAAAAGAAAAAAAAAAACCTCCAAAACGACATCGTTTTGGAGGGTGATAGGAAAGCGCTGTAGGGGAGTGCGACTGAGGATCCAGATTCCATTCAGCATGTGTCAGCTGATGGATACACCTATGTTAGTGGACCATCTGGATTCATCTCAGTCGTTCAACCTTTTTTTGGAGTTAAATAATACTTTTGGAAGTGTTTGATAAGATACTTACAACATAAATTTCAGGTCCCATCTTAATGGTTTGCTTTGGACAGATAACTCCATCAACAGATTTTACAAACAATAATATATTATTTTAGCTAACAACCTATACAATAAACCAGAACGAATTTTAAAAATAAGCAAAATATATCAAAAATACATTTCATTTTAAGGGTTCAGATCAATTTTGATTCACATCAATGGTTGAGAGGATGCTTTAATTCCCGCCCAAACACTCGGTACTCTCTCCCTCTCCCACCTATCCACGTCTCTCCCCATTCCATCTTTATCTCTCTCTCCCTCTCTGTTGCACGTCTCCTCCCATTCCCTCCTTATCTCTATCTCCCTCTTTGTTCAACTTCTTTATCTCTCGCTCCCGACGCTACCTCTCTCCTTCTCTCTCACCAAATTTTTGCCTCTTCCTCCTCCCCCATCCCCTCTTCTCTCTCAGTGGCTTCAATTCGCAACCCTCCATTCCACTCTCTTTCTAAAGGCTAGGGTTTCCGATTAAGAACCGTGAAATCGAGTTGGCTCCTTCCACCACCACAGCCGCTGCTATCGTCTTTTCTTTCTCCCTTTGCTTCGAACCCCGACTTGAGCTCTTCGTTACCTGTCTCCCTCTCTCTCTCTATCTCTGTCTCTCTTTCTTTCTCTCTATGCTTCATGTATTTATTGTTATTTATTTTTCATTTTTTGGGACTTAATTACCTATATCTTAATTTTATTTGCTTCAATTTAGGGCTGAGTAAGGAATCCATGAAATCCGTAATTCGATCCAGTCCAGTCCAGTCCAATCCGATAGGTTTGGATTGGTTTTTTGAATCCGTGGTTCGGTTCTGGATTGAAGAATTAAAAATCCGTAGTCCACGGATTGGTTCCCGATTGAACCCCACGGTTCCAGATTAGAACCAATCCGGACCGTATGCAAACAGTCTATATTTTTATTATACATCCTCCCTCATAGTGTCTTCTCTTATTCTATATAAAACCTAAACTCTAACCTAAACCCGTATAATATCTTCTTTTATTACTTTTGTTCGTTAGTTTTTAGTTTTAATTTATAATGGTCTAAATTTTTATAGTTAAACCAGTTTTCTTATGGTTGTTTAAATTTTAGAACAGTATGTTGCTATTATAGAAACACATGTTGCTATTGTGGAACTAATATAGCACTATGTTTATGTTTTTATGAAATTAAAGTGTTATATATATATTTTTTTTGTTATTTAATTATGTGAATCCGTGGTCCTAAACCAATCTAATCCGTGATAAATGGATTGGTTCAGATTGGTTTCATGATTTAAACAGATTGGATTGGTTCCATGATTTAAACAGATTGGATTGGTTCCAATTTTTCAGGAACCATAGATAACGGATTGGTCCTGGTTTTACCCCAATCCGGACCATGCTCACCCTTACTTCAATTGTGTTGGTGCAGATACAAAATAAAGCAAGTTTAACCTGAGGCTTCTACCTGTGCAAGTAAGATTTCTGTCTCTATTCCCCTTCTCTCTCTGTTTCCCTTCGTTTTCTTCTCTTGCCATTTTCTCTCTATCTGGTTATGTTTTTTATTAAATACTCCCATATGCAAATACTTCAATTGTTGATGGTTCATGGTTTCTGGTTTATCATAATTTCTGTTTCTGGTTCATTTTTGTTTATAATCATTTCTGGTTCATGGTTTATTCATATCATCTTTGGGATTCTTTGTAGTTTATTTATATCATTTCTGTTTATTCATATCAATTTCTCTCTATCTGCTGATCAACACTTGGTAAATAAATATAACATATCCCTGCTTTTGTTTGATTCACATATTATTCTAAATCTTATAATAAAGCAAAACAGATTTTGTAATTATATTATTCTAATAATTCTAATCAAATGTGAATCAAACACCCCATCTGTTCTTATGTCATTATATGTAAAGTACTATATAGAAATATCAAACACCCTATCAATGAACACCCCATCTGTTCAGCGAGAGAGAGTAGAGATATGCCTTTTCAGTGAACACAGAACAGTCAGTGAACCATTATATGTAGAGATAATTATAGATGGGGTGAGATTCTAATTGTGAACACATGAACTTCTAATGCTTCGTTTTCTCACAGTTTATGATTTGAATGGAATAATTTTGCGTTTTTTATTTGAACTGTGATGATTAGTCGGGTAATGATTTCAGTTTCCGCTTGAAATTTCAGATTTTGGCTTGAAAGGCTTGTGAAGAAAGCAGAAAATAGAGTTTCTGCGATGCATTAGAGTTAATTTTCAAGTGAGATTCTAATTGTGAACATATGAACTTCTAATGCTTCGTTTTCTCACAGTTTATGATTTGAATGGAAACCATACAATGCAAGATAAAGGATTCAAAACCATCTTCTTCTTCTATTTTTTAATTATTTTTTCTTCTTTTCCTTAGTTTTCTCAGCAACCAGAGTTTAGTTAGTGTTTGGAATTGAATTCCACATTTTGCAATAGCTTGATTCGATCCGTTACTCGCTTTAGAATCAATTGAGTTTGCTTTGAAATCCTTGACTTGGGTTCATTAGGTTTCGTGACGGTCTTGATGATGAGATAGAAAACCAGAGTGAGAGAGTGAGTTAGTTTTGAGACTATTTCTATTTAGCTTATATACAGATCTTAATGGTTTGGGTGTTTTGACATCAGCACTCTCTCCCTCACTCTCTCTATACAGTGTTTTGACATTCTCTCATTGGTCTTGGGTGTTCTTCAATTTGAAGAAAGAGATAGAAAAACAGAGTGAGAGAGTGAGTTAGTTTTGAAACTGTATTTCTCTTTAGCTTATACACTGAGATCTTAATGGTTTGGGTGGGTGCTTTGACATCAGCTCTCTCTCTCTGTACAGTGTTTTGACATCCTCTCATTGGTGTTGGGTGTTTTTCAATTTAAAGAGAGAGATAGAAAAACAGAGTGAGAGAGTGAGTTAGTTTTGAGACTGTATTTCTTTTTAGCTTATACACTGAGATCTTAATGGATTAAATATTAGGTAGAAGAGATGAGTCAAGCTTGTGAAAGTAATGCATCTAGATTCCCCTGTGGTGGTGCCATGGATGCCATCTGCACACAACCACAAAATCATATATATATGAAATATTATTTATTTTTTTATAACTTTTTCAAAAAATATGAAAATAATTTCTCCATTCAAGTAAAGATTAATTTTAATTTTAGGTGTAATAAATGAGAGATTGTTTGAATTGTTTATTATTGTCAAATGATTTCTTAATCTTTTATTCTCTATCAAAAAATTGTAATATATTGTAAGGCCATTAGATTTTTTATTTTGATTTTTTTAAATCTATATATATATATATATTTTTTAATTTTTGTAATTATGTAAGATATATTAACTTGTATTTTTTAAATATGCATCAATTAAAAGTTTAATGACTCGAAAATAAAAATGGAAAATAATATTTGATTGAGAAAATATGAAATAATAATGCTTCACTGACTGTATTTTTAAATGTGAACATATCTTTAAAATGTGAATCAAACACCCCATCAGTTAAAAATCTTCAGTGAACTGATAATACTCTTAAAAATAGATGGGGTGTTCATTGAAACTATAGATTTACCTCTCCCCATCAAATAGTTTGAATTATTAAAATGTGAACATATAATAATCCTTTGAAGAAAATACAGTCAGTGACTATTCTAGAAATATAATAAATATTTTGAAAATAGAGATAATACAGTAAATTTGTAGTTTATAGCGTATAATGGTTCACTAGCTGTATTACTAATGTGTATTATCAGTGAATATGTATTTGTTTTACTGATGTTTTGTTTTACAGACTATCAGTGAACACTCCATCATTAATTATATGTTCACATTAATGTCCTAGAGATATGCCTAGGACATTAATTATGCCTGTTTTCAGTGAACACCCCATCAGTGAACACCCCATCTATTTTTAAGAGTATTATCAGTTCACTAGAGATTTTTAATTGATGGGGTGTTTGATTCACATTTTAAAGATATGTTCACATTTAAAAATACAGTCAGTGAACCATTACTATTTTTATATTGAATAAAACTGACTGTACTCTACAATCTTAGAGAAACATTCAATATCTTATACATCTAGAACATATTGAATGATGATAAACATAATTAAGGATGGGTGAGAAATATTAATTCAGTATTTGAAAATATAATAATTCTATTAAAATGGATATTTCTCTAGATTTATTAGAATTAAAATGTGAATAGTATAATGGTTCTATGGATAGGGTGGGGATGTATTGTCTGAATACCAACATGTGGCAAGGTGACGCCGACGTGTCAGCCGAAGTGCCACGTATCCTGGTTGTGACGCCGAGGTTATCTTGGCGAGGCCGAGGTTATTTCCGAAGATATCGGAATCCGAGATAAGCGGATAATGGATAAGGGGCAAGAGTCCTAGAGTAAAGAGAAGATTTTGCTAAGATAAGGATAAAGCTCTTAGGGAGTTTATCTTTATCTCTTGAGAAATCCAAAGTAAGTACAGAATTGGAGTCCATAGAAGTCAAGCTTCTAGTGGGACTAGGATTGAGTAAACTATAAAAAAGAGGCACCCCCGTGGGTCTAAGGTACGCAGTTTTATGCTTTGAGTAGTGAGTTTAGCACTTGATTATCTTTGAGAGATATACTGACTTGATCGTCGGAGTGCCCCCGGGTGGAAGAGCCACCGCCGGAGCCTTTTCTTTCTGTTACAAGTTTGCTGAAGCCATCTATTATGCCGGTGCTCTCCAGCTGATTACTAGGCGGGCAGTGTGGTCAGAAAATCACTCACACAATTTGGCGCCGTCTGTGGGAACTTAGAAGAATCGATGGCCAGTAACGGACAGAGGGAAAACATTGGGGGCAACACTCCTGCTGGGAGTGGCAGACCAATTGACCTTGACGTTGAAGGAGACAACCACAATACAGAAACTCATGACCAGGGCCACGGAGAGAAAGACGTCGGCCAGGAGGGCGACGCTTCGAAGAGGACAGACCAAAGCAAGTATTATAACGAAGATAACCTTCAGGTATGGAGGGATAGGTGCCTACGGAGGGATGAGGAAGTAAAAGACTTGGCAAACAAGTTGGCAGACCTACAGTCAGTAGTCAACTTCATGATGCAAAACAATGTCATGCAGCCACTATACCCGCTGCAGGATACGCCGATGCCAGCAACTAACACCCAGAAGGGAGGAAGAAGAACAATCCCCGAAGTCCCTCAGCACACCAGGAGCGGAAGGTACGCTCACCGACCTTCCAGGGAAGGCGGACGAGAGGAGTCCCGAAGAACGTATCACACGAAGGACCCAGAACCCAAAGAACATCGGCATGTTCAAGGGCAGGCGCTTTGTTTTGACACAACACATGGAGAGAGATCAAAACGAGCCCACCACGAGGCCGAAAGTAGTGTGCCGAAGAGATTGAAGTCCAGAGATAGCCGAGCTCCAGGAAGGAGTAAAGAAGACTTGAGAGATTACCTCAAGAGGAAGCAACAGAATGCTGAAGCCGAGGTAACTTCCCCGGTTAAGCCGAGGACACCATTCTCGGTGGAACTGGACAAATTTCAAGCACCAAAACGATTCAGTATGCCGAGGTTCCAAATATATGATGGTAAGTCAGATCCCAACTTCCACGTCAGGCTATACCTGAATTCGATGGCATTATATAGTGGGAACGAGCCGTTGCTCTGCAAAGTGTTCCCCTCGTCCTTTGGGGAAATTGCATCAGATTGGCTCCATAAACTACCGAAGGGAAGCATAAAGACTTGGGAAGGCCTGGCCGAGATGTTTGTGGCTAGGTTTGTGACGAACAAACTGCAGCCATTGAGGGTGGACGCATTGATGGCTCTGAAGATCAGCAAAGACAAAGGCTTTAGGGCCTATGCGAAAAGGTACTATGAGGTGTTCAATCGAATACCAGAATGTAATCAAGAAGTAGCGGTCGTGTCATTCAAGAATGGCCTGAAAGACAATTGTCCACTACGAAAGTCTTTGGCAAAAACTTTGCCAAAAAGCATGGAAGAGCTCATGGCAAGAATTGAGAAATATGCCAGAGCCGAGGAGGACACATCGGGGAATAAGGAGGTAAAGCAGGAAAAAGGGAACGGTGAACCGAAGTGAAGCCGAGGTGACAACGGATTTAACAAATCAGAGATAGAATTGAGGGATAAATAGGCAGTGACGACTGTGTTCCGAATCTCAGTACACAAAGTCCTGGATCAAATCTGAAATCAACCTTATTTCAGAGCACCAGCAAAGACCCCAGGGGAATATATGGGAAGGAACGTTGGTAGGCATTGTGCTTACCACAATGAATAAGGGCACCCAACTTAGGGCTACAGAGCCCTAAAAGCATACTTAGAGGACTTAGTAAGGCAAGGCCATCTGAGGGACCTCATCGACGAATCCAGGACAAGAGAAGAGCATGCAAGATTGCCTCAAGCACCAGCGGCCCCGCCTCCCCCAGCACAGCAACCACAGGGAGGGGGACCTAGGGTGGTTAATGTAATTCACTCAAAAGTGAACGAAAGCGACATTCGGGGAGAAACCCAAAGAGTAAAACACCTGCAGCACGTGAACCAGGTCGGACATAAAAGACCTCGGCCTGAAGAGTGCCGAGGACCGATGATAGCCTTCACTGAAGCTGACCTAGAGATGGTCCAGCATCCGCATAATGATGCCTTGGTAGTATCCCTCCAGGTTGGGGAGTGCCAAGTGAAACGCATCCTAATAAATCAAGGCAGCTCTTGTGACATCATGTACGTTAGATGTTACAAGGAGCTAGGCCTTTACCCAGACGACATGGAGCAATCGAATGGTCCGATGGTCGGCTTCAATGGAACGCCGACGTGGCCACTAGGCGCAACAAGCTTGGAAGTACAAGCTGGCACTAAGAAGATCAGGACAGAATTCATGGTGATTGACACACCTTCACCATATAACATCATCTTGGGAAGACCATGGTTGCATGCAATGGGGGTAGTTCCCTCAACATTGCATCAACTACTGCGGTTTCCAACAGAGCATGGGATTGAAGAAGTCAGAGGAGATCAACTGCAGGCAAAAAGTTGCTCCATGGCAGCAATAAAGTCTACTTGCAGCGTTCGAGAGCCAAAAGAGGCAGAAATTGATGATGAGGACGTGGAAGTACTAGAAGACGTCGGCAAAGAACCACCCAAGAAGAGCGAAGAGGCGCTAAAGAAAATCCTCGTCCAGGATGGAGACGAAGAACGCTTCTTTCTTCTCGGCTCGGGCTTAGCCGAAGAAGAGGAAAAAGAGTTGGAGACTTTTTTAAGAGCCAGCATTGAGGTGTTCGCTTGGACACCCTACGAAATGCCTGGCATTGACCCCGAGGTCACTTGCCATAGACTGAATGTCGACAGATCGGCAAAACCTGTGATTCAACGAGTCAGAAGACCGATGTTGATGCACGTCGAAGCAGTAGAAGAAGAAGTGGACAAACTTCTGGAGGCCAGGGCCATCCGAAAAGTTTATTACTCGACATGGCTATCCAACACAGTAGTGGTAAAGAAGAAGAACGGTAAATGGCGGGTTTGCGTAGATTTTACAAGCCTGAACAAAGCTTGTCCCAATGACTGCTTTCCTCTACCCAAGATTGACCAGTTGGTAGACGCCACATCTGGACATGGAAGGATGAGCTTCCTGGATGCTTACAGAGGACACCACCAGATAGCCATGTACCCTCCAGATGAAGAGAAGACAGTGTTTATCACCCCGAAAGGACTGTATTGTTACAAGGTAATGCCTTTTGGGTTAAAAAACGCAGGAGCAACTTACCAAAGGCTGGTAACCAAAATGTTCAAACACCTGATTGGCCAAACAGTAGAAGTCTACATCGATGACATGGTCGTGAAGACCAAGGAGCCTAAGAGTCATCTTGCCGACCTAAAAGAGGTATTCAAGATCCTCAAAACATATCGGCTCCGACTCAACGCATCAAAGTGCGCGTTTGGAGTTGGATCTGGTAAATTTCTGGGGTACTTGGTAACAAGGAAGGGCACAAAGGCTAGCCCAGATCAGATCAAGGCCATCCTAGACCTACAGAGCCCAACATCGGCAAAACAGGTACAAATGCTTACTGGAAGGGCCGCAGCCCTAAACAGGTTCATAAGCCGAAGCTTAGACAAATATAAACCCTTCTTCACCTGGTAAAGAAGACCACGGACTTCCTATGGATTGAGGAATGTGAGGCCGCTTTGGCCGACCTAAAGAAATATCTGACCACGGCTCCGGTCCTCTCGACACCTGAACCTGAGGAAGAGCTGTTTTTGTACTTAGCTGTGTCAGAACACGCAGTAAGTGCAGTACTAATCCGAGAAGAACAAGGAGAACAAAAGGCTGTTTATTATGTAAGTAAAACCTTGGCCGACGCAGAAACAAGGTATCTACCATTAGAGAAATTAATGCTGGCCTTAGTAATGGCCTCAAAAAAATTGAACCATTACTTTCAGGCGCACAAGATTATGGTGCTCACAGAGCACCCACTGAAGTCCTTGTTGCAACAAGGAGACTTAACAGGAAGAATCGCAAGATGGGCAGTTGCCTTGGGCTAGTGTGACCTGGAGTTCAGGCCCAGAACAGCAATAAAGGGCCAAGTTTTGGCCGACTTCGTGGCAGAATTCACGCCTGGAACCATCGAACATCAGGCTCCGTTGAGCCAGGATGAGCATTGTCCCAGCAAGCAAGGAGAATCCCAGCCTAAGGCAAAAGAGCAAAGGAAGGAAAAACTCAGACCCTGCAGCATCTACATCGGCGACTCATTTAGACTGTTTGTCGATGGAAGTTCGAACCAACAAGGAGCGGGGGTAGGAGTACTGCTGATATCTCCAGATGGAGAAATAATAGAATAGTCCATCCGTTTGGGGTTCAAGGCCTCAAACAATGAAGCGGAATACAAAGCATTAATTACAGGGCTAAAACTGGCAGCAGTAGCAGCAGCAGAAGCAGAAGCAGATGAGGTAATCATTTTTTGTGATTCACAGCTTATTGTTAACCAGTCAACAGGAGAATTTGTAGCCAGAGACGAAAGGATGTCGGCATATGCAAAAGAGGTCATTAGATTGGTAGCCCTATTTCAGAACTGCCGACTACTCCAAGTTAGCCGAGATGACAACACCCACGCCGACGTGTTGGCTAACCTGGCAAGGTCAATGCAGACTGGAAAAACAAGGACAATTATGATCGACTATATGTCGGGCCCAAGCATAGAACCACAGAGCACAGAGCAGGAAACAATGTGTGTGGACATGGGGCCAAGCTGGATGGATGCAGTTGTTGCATTCGTGAAAGAAGGAAAGCTGCCAGAAGATCGTAAGGAGGCACACAAAGTCAGATTGAAATCGGCAAGATTCTGTCTGACAGCAGATGGACACCTTTACAGAAGGTCCTTTACTGGAACCCTTTTAAGGTGCATACACCCTTTGCAGGTTTAAGATTTCCTATATGAAATTCATGAAGGAATTTGTGGAAGCCATGCTGGGGGCAGATCATTAGCCCACAGGGCCATTGCCCAGGGGTATTGGTGGCCCTACATGTAAAAGGATGCTGAAGTCTACGTAAAGAAGTGTGAACAATGCCAAAGGTTTGCACCTTTGATACATCAGCCAGCTGCTGACCTAAACCCAGTATCCAGCCCTTAGCCGTTTGCCCAATGGGGCATGGATCTTGTTGGGCAACTTCCCCAGGCAGCTGGGCAGAGAAAATACTTGTTGGTAGCAACAGATTACTTTACGAAGTAGATAGAGGTAGAACCTCTTGCCAAAATCCGAGATGTGGACGTCAAGAACTTTATATGGAAAAACATCATCACCAGATTTGGGATTCCAAGAGCAATAGTTGCCGACAACGAAACACAGTTTGACAGCAAACTCATTAAGAACTTTTGTGCGAAATTCAAGATC